>LPNX010661480.1:920687-1073649 GCA_001517045.1 Pseudotsuga menziesii | reverse complement strand
CGGCTTGCCCGGGACACATTTCAAAATTAAACCGGTAGCATAAACGCTACCGGTTGACATAATTTATATATAACAAATTAACAAAAAAATTCAATTTAACTACAAATTTTCAAAAATACGGCAGCATTTCTGCTTGCCAGTACACATTTTAAACATGAAAATTATAAAAACATACATTTACCAAATTTTATAACAAATTTTATAAATTTATAAAAAAAAAAATTTAAATTCCATTTAAATTGAAAAACAATTATTTACACTGTTACCTCTTGGCTCTGACGCCATCGTGACGAGGTTGGGTTGCTTCGGGGTGCCAATCCTTACGCCGCTGTTCCCTCCTTCCTCGGTCGAGCTTCCACAGTGAAAAATTTGCCAAAGAAACGGCCGCGGCCCCCACGGCCTCTTTTTATATTTTTTTCGACAGAGGCACCTCGGTCGAGGTCTATACCTCGACCGAGGTCAATACCTCGACCGAGGTCCATACCTTGACCAAGGTATTTTCTTAACCCTTGGTCGAGGTATTATACCTCGACTGAGGGTTAAGAAAATACCTCGGTCGAGGGATTGATAAAACCTCGGTCGAGATATTAAGACCTCGGTCGAGGGCTTGTTAAACCCTCGACCGAGGTACATTTTTCTGTTTTTGCCGAAATGCACTTGCCAAAAAGTGTTACCCAGGTCTGCGGATTCACCCCCTTGTTATAGAAGGCATGGGATCATTTGACATGAATGACGTCCTACCAATACATAATGAACCCCTTGGGCTAGAAACCCCAAGTAACTTACTCGACCACTTCTTCCATTCTGATGAGGTGATCTAAAAATCCATGACTACCTTTGAGCCACCTTGGAACGACCTACATCATCCAACTTCCTTCTTACCTCAGAACATGGGTACAACAACCTAGGTGGCTCAACAGTGTTACATTGAAACTAGATATTTATTCCTCTTGAAAACATCCATTGGTTTAAAAATACTGTTCCTGCTCCCAATGATTTCAAAAAATGAAACATGGATAAAATTTCCCCCACTATCAAAGTGGATAATTCTATCACTCCCCATTTCATAGGAAACATCTCAATAAGTCTTTCTTGTTATCAACAAGAGGTTATTGCTTACACAACATTATTCCAAGGGTTCCATGATATTTGTTCCTGGTCATACACAGATATTCCACGTATCAACCCCACCATCGTCTAACATCACGTTGACATATGTCTTGATGCTATGCTAGTACAACACAAACAATGCCATGTTCACCCATCCAAAGCATTTTATATCAAGGAAAAAATAAAAAAAGATTCACTAAGTGGGATTCATCTATCCTATCACTTACACATCATGGGTATCAAATCCCGATTATGAGAGAAAAAACAAGGAACTTTACATGTATGCATAGATTTTAGGGATCTTAAACAACCTTGTCCCAAAGGAAAATTCCATACCCCTTTTATCGACCAAGTAGTTAACGCTTGGGTCATTCATGAAGTCCTATAATTATGGATGGATTTTCTATATACAACCAAACACAAATCCTTCAACATGATCAATATAATATGACCTTTATGACAACTTGGGGCATCTTCTCCTACTTCACGTCGTCCCATTTTAACTAAAGAATGTTGGAGCCACATTCTAATGAGCGATGTCCTATATCTTTATTGACATGGGTTATCTCATCCTCGCTAACCTCGATGACCTCACGACCAAATCAAAGAAAAAAACCCACCACCTCATTGATTTACAAATCATCTTCACAAAATGTTAGAAGTATAATATATGATTACACCCTCTAAAATGTGTGTTCTACGTCATCAAAGGACGCCTACTAGGGTTCATCGTTTCACAAATAAGGATTATTATTGATCCCATTAAAGTCCAATCCATCCTCGAGTTCTCTACATTGAAAACATGAAATCAATTGCATAGTGTTCATGAAAAGGCCAACTTCCTTCATTGTTTCATCCTAGATTACACTACACAAGCACAAGGATTTCTATATCTTCTCAGGAAATATGTTCCATTTTGATGAGATGACCAATAATAGATGTATTTCGAGGAACTTAAAAAGGATTTGACATAATCTCCTCTTATCTCCCCACCCGACTTTAAAATGTATTTTATCCTTTACCTTTCAACATCATCATATTCTATTTCTAGCGTTTTAGTTCAAAATGGTGATGGTCAATGTGAGCATATATTTAATTACACCAGCATAGATCCATCTTGAAATGGGATCTACCAAGAATCAAGAGGGATCAAATATATTGAGGTGTGTTTGTGCTAAAATATGCACTCTGACTGTAGAGAGAGCATGGCTAACACATCTTAATGCCCAGGGAAAAACAATTGCTTGAATTTGAATGGGTATGTGGCTGTGCAACGGAGTTAAGAGAATATCACAGAAGGCATAAGCTAACTGAAAACATCAAGATCTGTGAAATACATTGAGTAATTGGACTAAAAAAAGAGTTATATCAATGATGGGTTTGGTTCAAGTTGATTGTTAATATATGGAACAAACAGTTTCAACACACTTAACATAAAGAACCTTGCTAAAAGAAACATTCCAAACATGGAATCTGAAATACAAAATCTGAGCATGGGAAATCACAACAAAAACATTGTTGCTCAGGAATTCATAACTAAAACTAGTTAAAACATAACTGCACAGTATTCAGATTTAAGGACAGTTTAAAAACAAGCTCATAATAGATAGAATCCCATTTCAAGTTATAGTTGTTCAATAGAAATAACAGAGAAAAATTCTCAGACCTTACAATATATGGCTCACTGGATCCTTCGTACAACACTCAACCTCTCAGTTGGAACTCTCCCCTTTATTACATTACAAATCATGAAATTTATAAGGATTACAAGACCCAAGATGTTGCTAGCTTTTAGGGATCGAGTTCAATTCATAACTAAAACATAAACAAGTTCATATTTGTTGCACAGAATTCGGGATGACTGGATTGATCTTTTGCCTTTCGATAAAGTCCTTTGACTACCACATAATACCCTATATTTTTATTGATTTCCTAAAAATAGGGAATTAATACCTGGCATGCCATTAAATTTGGGAAATATACTTCACCGTGGTCATAAAATCTTGACAATTTTCTGATCGTTGCTTAAAATCTAGACTTGCTTGCTTGAATTCTACCAGTTGAAATCTGAATTGATCTATGTTGACACCTAGGCACATTCTTTGATGAGATGCTTGCTGCTAAATTAGTGGCTTAAAATATGGAAGGATTTATTTAATATATGAATTTATGCTCTCTTTACTGGGAATGCTATATATATCAATTGCCACCTATTTTTCTAATTTAAGATTTGCTATAAAAAATGGGATATTCTGTTTGTTACTCCACCACTTGTGATTGGTTGTCTTCATGCTTTAAAATACTAGAAATTATAGGTGTACTAGAAATGATAGGTGCCACAATTTCTTGAAATATCAACAAACTATATGAATAAGAAAATCCATTTGGTCTGTTATCTTTCATCTACTAATCCTTCATCTTGGAATGCTCTGACCTTATGAATTTGACTGCATAAATGTTTCCTAGAAGTCTGGGATCCAATGCCTTTAATATTGGAATATGTAGCCAACTATTTCATAGGAAATTAAGATTGAATTTTGATCCTATACCTTCTAATTTAGACTTGTGTGATTTTATTGACTTATAACCATCCATGAACTTTTCTATTTGTCCCATATTGTTCAGTCAGAGGCTTGGTGAAGACAACAAAAATATAAAAACTTTTCATGCAGTTATTCCCATAATAATGATTGTGATTCCACTGCAAACCATGGGCTTGACGAGCCTCCATTCCTCTCACTCTTCTACCCCCTTCACACATCCATATATTCCATCTATAGTGGCTGTGACATTTCTTAACCATTCAAACATCGCATTACCTAGACCCACGATTTGTAAAGCTTGACTCTTGGCACCTGCACTCACATTACCATTTAATGATTGATCAGGACATTGGTCTTTATCAACGTGAGAGATCTACAGTTTTCCTTAACACTTGGAATCCAATAGGACCGACTTGTGTATTTGGCAATCGATATTGAAATATTTTTGCATTTTCCCTTATAGCTTTGCTCATAATCAGATAATAAAATATAGCTTTTGGACCAGCAAGACCACAAATGATTTCAATATGAAAAATTAATTGGCTTCTTTTGGTGCTTATCTGTTTGATGCATGTAAAAAGTATCTTGTTAAGTTTTAATGTTTATACAATATCTAATAACATTTAACATCATAACCATATGCAAAAGGATCACTGAAAGATAGATAAGGACAACCATGCAAAAGAACACAGAGATTTATCTTGGGAAACCGTCGGGGAAGAAAACCCAACAAAACTTCCTCTATATATATGTATGAAAAGTACAAAGACAAGACCCCAAACAAGTTCTCATTCTCCCAGCAAATCTCTCTCTCTCTCTCTCTCTCTCTCCTATGCACTATACACAAGTGAGTGTGTGTTTTAATGAGGAACACAACTCCTCTATTTATACTGTTTCTGTCACTTTACTTTTACCCTAACAAGTTGGCCCCAACAAACTCATTGGGGCAAGTTCACCTAGGAAGACAAAAAACAATATTATATTATATTCAAGAGGGTACTATTGACTCGACTTATAATGGAGTTTGTACCTCATGACTCTATGATGACCGAATACAATAGTAACATCTTGACGGAGGAATAAAAAATATCCCATGTGTTACATCAGTAAAATACATTTAGAATATTCTTCGAAGTTACAATATTTCAACACTCCCCCTTAATGAGAAGGGTATTCTACTAACAACAACATCATCAACTATAGGAGCATAGAGAGAGAGCATATGGACAATAATCAAGGTGAAACATCTATACGTCATAGGAAGTTTTCAACAATCATCAGTTACTGGAACGTCTTCATTACTGGAACATCTTCAGTACTGGAACATCCTCTTCTACAACACCGAGTCTTCATCTTTGATCTTTTGTAGTACTCGATCATTTGATCCTTTGCAACAACACTTTGATCTTCTTCTTGCAACACTTCTATCTCTTGATCCTTTACAACAACACTTTGATCTTCATCTTCTTGTAGCACTCGATCACTTGATTATTTGCAACAACACTTTGATATTCTTCTTGCAACACTTCGATCTCTTGATCCTTTGCAAAAATACTTTGATCTTTATCTTCTTACAGGATTTGATCACTTGATCTTTTGCAGTACTCAATCACTCAGTCCTTTGCAACACTCAATCACTCGATCCTTTGCAACACTCGATCAATCAATCCTTTGTAGCCTTCTATCACTCAATCCTTTGCAGCATTAAATCACTTGATCCTTTGCAACATTCGATCACTTGAGCCTTTTTAGTAGTCAATATTTTGCAGAAATCGATCACTTGATCCTTTGCAACACTCAATTAGTCGATCCTTTGTAGCATTCGATCACTCGATCCTTTGCAGAATTTGATCACTTGATCCTTTGCAACATTCAATCACTTGATCCTTTGCAATACTCGATCACTCGATCCACATCATTATCTATAATCATACTTGATCTTTCAATCAATACTTTCATCATCTGCATCCATACTTGATATGTCGATCATTAACATCGTCAGAAGCATCATAACCTGTAGCACACATGATCTCTTTGCGAGATGATCGACACCTATCACTTTTGGACATAAGTCCAAGGATGATGCAGTCCTCATCAACCTACTCCCCCTTTAATGAGGAGGGTGCACATCATCGATTGGTTGGATCATCCGCAAATGAATGCAGGACCATATTGTATGCAAATGAATGAAAATCTTGTCTGCAAATGAATGCATGACCAAATCGTCTGCAAATGAATGTAGATCTTGTTCGCAAATGAATGCCAGACCACATCGTCTGCAAATGGATGTAGATCTCGTCTGTAAGTGAATGCAGGAACACATCGTATGCAAATGAATGCAGATCTCATCTACAAATGAATGTAGGACCACATCATTTGCAAATGAATGCATATCTCGTCTGGAAATGAATGCATGACCACATCCTCTGCAAATGAATGCATATTTCGTCTGCAAATGAATGCAGGACCACATTTTCCACACATGAATGCAGGACTCATCGTAGAACATCCTTATGATGTTAGTGCTAGGACCAATCTCAGGAGAGTGTTCTTGTCTACGACACCATCCTACAAGTGAATGTAGGATCACTCTACAGAAGAGAGTATCATCTGTAAATGAATGCAGGACCACATCATTTGCAAATGAATGTAGGAATCATCATAGACCATCCTTATCTTGCTAGTTCTAGGTCCACTCTCAAGAGAGTGTTCTTTTCTACAACACCATCTTACAAGTGAACGTAGGATCACTCTCCAAAAGAGAGTACTATCATCTGCAGGACCATCCTCAGCTGGTAAGGGCTAGGACCATTCTTATTAAGAGAGTGTTCTTGTCCGCAATACCATCCTCAAAAGAGTATACTATCATCCACAAGTGAATGCTAGAACTTATGAGCATATACAGTTTCACTTGGCCTTTTTTGTACTGGCGCATCACTGCCATCTCATCTGCAATGATAGTCTCATCGTCACTCCCCCTTTCCAGGGAGGTCCTTTCAAATTACACCAAGCTTGTCATGGAAGTGTTCAAAATTTACTCGAGACAGAGGTTTCAATCATCGCATCAACAACTTGCTCATCAGTACTGACATACTGTAGTTTTATAGCTCCCTTCTGTACCATATCCCTTATGTAAAAATATCAGATTTCTATGTGGTTTGATTTGTCATGGAACATAATATTCTATGTCATCTTTATACAAATCTGGTTTTCACATAGAATCACTTTGGTATCCAAATCCAAATCAAATAGACCTAACATAAACTTATGAAGCCATGTGGCTTCACAACTAGCAGAACAAGCTGCTATATACTCTACTTTAGTCGTATCGAGAGCAATACCAGATTGCTTCTTGCTAAACCATGAGATCATGGAGGATCCCAGATAATAACATCCACTTGAGGTGCTCTTCCTTCCTGAAGCACTTCCTGCCTAATCTGAATCCATATGACCATACAATATGTAGTCATGATCTCCATCATAGTATAGTCCAAAGTCTGTCGTACCATTCAGGTACCTCATCACATGCTTTGCATCTATCAGGTAAACACATCTAGGTTTAACTAGATACTGACTCAAGTATTGAAATCAAAGCATATGTCTAGCCTGGTATTCATGATACATCAATGACCCAATAATCTATATTGAGTCACATCCACTAACTCTGATGATTCATCAGATAACAACTTCAGGTTGGTATCAATGGGTGTGGCCATGGATTTACAATCCAACATATCAAATCTTCTGAATATTTTCACAACATACTTTGTGAAGCCGCATTGCTTCACTGTAGGTTGAACATGCTGGAATGTACTTAACCTCTTCATGAGATCATACCTGATCCCAAACATCTTGAGGTGCTCTTTTTGTCCTCAACACTTCCTCTTTGCATCTACAATGAGTTCATCCTATTAGGTCATCGACATATCCCAGTATTCTGCATTCAACCTTGAGGGTTGGAACCCGCTTTACTCTTGGTAAATCTTTAGTCCATTAGGGATTTGTCCATCCTATCATATAATGTCAAACTCATAGATCTACTGCAGTCACTCCCCCAGAAGTGGAGAATCATCCTCCCTCTGCATTTTGTACTCTATGTTGAAAACATTTTGTACTGGAGTGACAGGTAGCATCCTCTGCTTCTGATCATCTATGTATCCATCTCAGGTTACTAGATACCAAAATCCAACTTTGTTGAAAATTTCCTCTTGCACTCATCTGTGAGCTTGTTGCCTTATATAGGTTTCCATATTCAACCTTGTATTAAAGGTTAAGATATTAATCACTCTAGGTGATCTTCAATCTCCTTATGTAACTGGATGTGCTTATCTATGGGTGCCTTCTGAGCTCATACAAAGTATTTTCCGCACATGTGGTTCTTTGCTCGATATATAATTCTGCTTCACTAGAGAAGTGTTTATGGTCAATGGAGTATGTGATTCCATAATATACTCCCTCTTTCTAAAATAAACCATGAACCTTTCTTCGTATACTTGATCTTGTAGATCCACATGGAAGATACTACAGACTTCCCTTTAGGTCTCAGAACCATATCCTAGACATCATTCCCCATGATCAACTAGCACTCTTTGATCATAGCTTTTTCCATAGCTGGAATGGTTTGCATCAATGATGTCACTCAGTTGTGCCACATAACTATAGTGTATCTAAGGCCTATCACTTTATTTGGAAGTCTCGTCATACTTTTCTTCATCTTTAATTATCTCTCGTTCCCAATGTGGTCTTCATCTCTTCGAGGTGGATCTATCGCTCTCTTATATTCTTATGAATCTCTTTCTTTTGTTACGGTGTATCTGACTCTAGGAGCTTCTGGTTCATCCTTATGTATTTTTATTGGAGTGAATCTTTAACTATCAACACTTGTTCTTCGGAACAAGTCTCATCCATATTTTCTTGTAGGCGATTGTACGCAATCTTTCCTACAATTCAAATCCAACAGTTGAATCATTTCATAAGACATATTCATAATGACAAATTTTTATGCATAAATATATACTAATGCAACTATTTTAGCCAATACAACATTCATCCATATCCCACATACACACGGAAAAATCCCAATATGTCAGCAAAGAGGTTTCATTCTAGATAAGTAGCAATGGAGTGTTGTATAGAACCATGGGCTACTTACCAATAACATGCATATTAGTAGTATACTGTCATTAATGTAACCATTCTATCATGCATACTACATTTCCTTGAACACAACTTAATAAAGACAATTCAAATACTTATGTTTTATTTGTTTGGTAGACTCCTTCTTGATCCTTATGTCCTGGATCCTTCTACTGATTCTAGGAACCTGTGTACTGGTCTCAAGTGTCACTAATTTCATTCTTTCTTATTTAAATACTGAAATGGATAAGAGTATGATCTTTGTCTTCACTAGTAGAACTCACATTCCTCATCACTTGAGGAATCTTCAATGGCGTGAGCATGAGGTCTTTAGTTGTCTTCTTCAAATTGTTCTTTGATTTGAGAAACCCTTGCGAAGTGGAAATGCATGGTCTCCGAGTTCTGTATCTTCACATTCTTCAGTTGATTCCTCAATGCCATCTTTCTGTTGATATTCTTTCCTATGTTCAGGCTGTTCATTATACCGAACATATCCTTGAGATTCTACAAGCATGATACATGTGAGATCCAATGGAGGTGGAAATAATCCTCTTGGCTTTGACTGAATCCATATTGTGCTTTGTCTTCATCTCCCTCTAGATCTGCAGCTCCTTCTTTGACATAGATCTCTAGGTCATGCTTCTTCAAGTATGAGAATCACTCTATACTTCCATGCTCAAAGGTTCTCGGCTTCTTCAAGATTGTTCTCAATCTTGGTACTATTTGTCATCACGATAAAAATGAGAACCTCCAATGGAAATAGAGAGGATAAAACTTACCAATGAGATTGCTTCAACTTGATGCTAGCTTGAAACATTTTCTAGAAGACAGCTTCTAGTGGACCTAGGGTTTTACAGAGAAACCATAATTTTCCAACTTAGGTATCTTTCATATATGATTTAATAGAAATATGCGCCTCCTCAAGGTGAGCTAAGAATCATACTCATTTTCCCAAAACTGTGAACATAACTGCAAAATATCTGATGCCCTAGTTCCCCCTCGGCAGTAGTGTTAGGTCAAAAATTGAAAATACAAAGAATGAGTAAATTATTCCATATAAATATGCGCTCTCCTAGGGAGAATTTTAAGTCCTCCTTTTTTCAACTGATCGGTGGAGGGAAGTTCTTGGAATAGGAATCCCTAGTTTTCTTCAATTTCTTCTACAGAATTTCCTGATCTTGTTTCTGCTGTATCTCTGAAATTCCTAATCCTATAGGTCTAAAAATTTGTACTGAGGTATATTGGTATTTTTTATTTCCAATCCCACAGGTTAGAGCATAATTGGTTTCACCAAGTGGGACTTATGCATATTTTCCTAAGGTGACGTATTTCTGGACTGTTCAGAATAGTGAACTTGTAAGAACTGCCACGTGTCCCTGTTTCACCCTTGGGGTCTAAAACTTTTACCATTAAAACTAAAGTTCGTGCCCTATCTTCAAAATATTGAGAAATTTCATTTTTTGGACCTTCCTAGATCTAGATATAACAATTCTCCCTAGGTCACCTATTTAAGGATGAATTCTGGGAGATGATGGAACCCTAAGTTGGAGGAATCATATCTCCTATATTATAGAGAATATGAGGTTGAAACATTTACACAGGGTACACCAAGAATTCATCTTCGTCTTGTCAAAGTTTGATCTCCCGATCCTTCTCCAATCTCGAGTTATAGCAAATGCCCCAACATGACTAGTTTTTGTCTTCTAGGGTTTTCAAGCATGAAACCCTAATCTTTAGTAGCTAAAGCTGTACTAGTGTTTCAGCTGCACAAAGACTTCTTTCAAGGTAGCTTTGATACCATGTTAATTTTTAACGGTTATACATTATATAATGACATTTAACATCATAACATAATAACCATATTGTTATTGGCAGCAACAGATCCCATTTCAGTTGCTATAAAGGGAGCCCCATTTGTTCACTAAGGTAACTTTGATGGTCATGATTTTGCCCATGAGGTCTTCTTCATGCTCAATATAGGTGCTATGTTTTGTTTTTTAATAAATTTCCTTCAAATCCTTAATTTTTTTGGTTTTGCGGATTGCAGAAGCAATCTTTTTGCTTGTTATTTTTTGCTTTTCCGCAACCCGCATTACACAATCCACAACTTGCAATGAGGATTGCGAAAGTCAGAAACTTAATAAATAATAAAATTGCAATATTTCCTTCCCGCAATTATGCAAGCCGCAATGCGGATTGCAGAAATCAAAAGTTGAAAAAATTGGTTAAAGCACATCTCTGCATTTTGCTCTCCCACTTTAATCTCAACCATTGATCCTTTCTAAATATACAACTTGGATTTGTTTCACCGTTGAGGCTTGTCTTATTTAAATCATTTGAATTTTATGATTTCTTCACCATTTTCGCCTGCAATTTTTAATGCGCTAAGATTTCACTATGATTTTTCTCACCGAGCCCACAAATCCTCCTGTTCTCGAGCTATCCACAGGTAAGTTTCTCAAATTTCTAAATTCTCACTGGTTAAATCTAGTTATTTTATCTTGGGTAAATTTTAATTATGGTCGCTAAATTTGTATCAGAATTTACCTCCCAGTCTGCAAACATATCGAGAACTACAAGGTCAAAAACTGCTCTGGATGAGCAGAAGAGCAAGGACCCTAATGATCGCATCTACTCCGACACCAGTGGATGGGTGTCACAAACCTACCACCTGGACTGGTCCAAAATATACTCTATCTTTGACAATGCTGATTTTTCCAGAATTTCCCATGACCAGTAAGCTTTCACCAATATTAGTAAGTCCCAGCTACACTGTATTGCATCCAGAGCTCCTTTCATGCCATACACAGACCTGGTCAAGTGAGCACTTGACTATGCAAACCCCAAAGAATGGTCTTTTGATGACCATGCTCAGAACCACTATCATCCTTCCATCCTGAAATTTTGCAAAAGCATATGCTATTAACCCACCCCAAAAACTACTGAATGCTCAATTCCTTGATGCAGACATGACCTGATTCAATTTTGAAGAAATGATAAATTCATGGATAGATAACCCTACAATGTTCATGCCTTGGGCTGACAAATCCTATCCCATCTCTTGGTTTAGGGAGCCATTTTTTCTGTTAGCCGCCATGCTCTACAGGTTGTACGGGTTACCCAATTGCATTGAGTTTAAAGTTGAATGGGATCCCATCACTAATCATGTCTTGACAACAGGTCAATCCTTCAAATAGGCGCAAATTTTATCAGTTGTGTTGAAGGAGACTATTGAGAAATATCTGAAGAACCTAACATCCAAGAATCCCGCTTTCTACCTCTCAGGGTATGTAATGGACATTTTCTGTGTGACATCTCCATTCCCGGCCATGGGATGGAACAAGACGAGGAATTCTCCACTAGTTCACATTTACTGCTCAACTTTATGGGAGGACAACTTTGTTCCTCATATTTATGACATCTGTGACCACTTCATAGAGTCGATTTATTTTCAAAGGGGATTCCCCCACTTTCTCTGAAAGGGCCAGGGAACTAATCTCCATCACAAGGGATTGATATGTGGGTGAGTATTTATCCTACATTCGAATTTGGGGCAACAACACTGTGCATCTGCTACCAAGGATAGTGTCAGATAGGATGGTGCTTCAAGATATATCCTTTCAAACTGTCATTGATGGGGCCTTCCCAAATCTTGCATCACCAAGAGGAAGTATTGGCCCAAGTTTCCACTCAATTTGGGATTCCTCACTTTGCAGAACTCCACACATTCTTCCATTCTTGGCAAGGAAATTGCTGAAATGAACCTAGGGGAGGCACCTAAAAGGATGCACGATCATAAGGCTTTCTTGGCTAGCCATTTTGTGCAGGATCATATGAATATCACCTATGTCCATAAGGAAATAACTGATGATTCGATTTACAGAGGTGCTAATTATTTTTCAGAGGTGGTGAGTAGGATCCCTACACCTCAGGAGAAAACTTTCATCTTCCAATATCAAAAGGAGCTGAAAACCATTGTGTTACACTACAAAAATCTCAAAATGATAGCGAAAGAACATCTACATAAGAAAACAACAGAAAATGAGGCTAAAGAGTCATTATCTAGCTCTTACTCTAATCCTATTGAGCAATCAAAGGACAAGGGTAAGTCTGTTCTCAAAGGTCCTATAAGAACACAACATTTGTCAACAATTCATGCCATGCATAGATCAACAGGGATGAAGAAGAGTTTAGAAAAAATCAGCTCAGAAGTGCGGGAACATGCAACAATTGCTGAGCCACAACCAAAGAGGAAGAAAGATCAAGAGGCCATTCCACAGGTACACATATAGGCAAAAATACCACAACCTCTACCACAGGTAGTTTAAAGGGTAGAACAACCAGTTCTACAAGAATGACCAGCTCTACAAGAACGACCAATTCTATAGGTCTAGCCAATTCAACAACTTGATCCACTGCCCCCATCAAACATTGAGGTACAGGATATTGAAAGTGACCTTGAGGAGGATATCTCTTCTTCTACACATGTCTGTCCTATCACCATTCCTACCAGTTTACCATCAATTCTTACATCCACCCAGTCAGTTGGGAATATTTTTGAGACTATGTTTGTGCAACACACTTTTTCTGAAATTAATTTATCCCACATTCTTTCTTCCACTAATGGCACACCCTCATTATCTGAACAGACGCCCATTTCTACCCATTTTTCCACCTTACCTATTTTTTCAGCACCATTTGAGCTGTATACTACTTAAGCATCCTCACAAACCTATTCTTTAGTCTCACAAACTTATAGTTATTCCATCCCCACTACTTATACCCAACCTATCACATCTGTCCCCACTTCCATGTTTTCACCCCTTTCCTCTATTATTTCCACACCTTCCACTACCATCCCCTCCATTAGCCTATGCAGATCCCTACCCCTGAAACTCCCTAGCCTGTGCCCATAGTTACAATCCCTGAGGGAACCATCTCAACAACATAAGAGATGGTTGAATTTGGAGAAGATGCAGTTGTCCATCATCAGAGATGGACAAGTGTCTTGTAAGAAAGGGTGGTTTGCTTCAGAGAATTTGCTAGTTTTTATGGACCTACATTTGCTGGATCCAATTGATGAAGCCATGCCTCGAAGAAAAAGCTGGAATAGATTGAAAGCGAATTTGCTAAATCCAAGGAGTAGATCCAGGACATTATTCAGCTTCACTTGGAAGAGATCAAGGAATGGATCAAGGCACCTCTCACCTCACAGATGAGGATTGACCTTTTCCTCTAAGAATGGGGAAAGGTTAAGAAGAGAGAGATTTGATATCTAATTTGCAAAGCTAAACTGCACTTGTAACATGCACAATATCGCGACATACAAGATTTGTTGGATGCATTTTCCAAGTGGCAATCTTCCCTCGGAAAATCCTAAATTGGATATTTTGTAATCCCATGTCTTGGGATTATTTTTCTCTTTTGTAATCTGTTGTAATAATTATTTAAAAGGAAGGATGTCTCCCAAGAGGGGGGCTCATGGGTGTAATTATAGAAGGAAAATAGGAGAAGGGACTACCAAGGACATACGAGGGACACTATCTAATTTTGGCAAGATTGTAATTTGTTACAATTCTAATAAAATTTACACTGTTTCTTATGTTATGTTTCTAGTTATTCATCAAATTTCTTTCATGGATTTTGGTCATTTTTCTATTTTCTGACAGACTGATCAGAAGTTGATTATTTATCAAACATGCTAACTTATGTATTGATGTTTCACTACAATCTTAATGTGTTTAATATGCATTAAATAAATGTTTTTGTTTAATTCATATACTATTTATTGCAACTATTGAACAATCATTTATGCCCATTACTGATTTTTCAATTGGTATTATTTGATAGAACAATTATACACATATAACACTTTGGATAGATCGTTACAATTTTCATTGTTTAGTTTCCTTCAAAGTTTGGCAAAAAGAAACAAGCATGATCTATATTTCTATACCTTGGGTTATTATTTCTTTGGTCATAAATCATACATCGTAATTGTTCTGCTTAAAATTATTCACAATCACTATCTAAGTTTCCTCAGACAGTTTAGTCTAGTGTCTAGTTACTTTGAAACTTTCCCAGATCTTCCCTGGAGGAAGAGCAGATTCATTCAGATATGAAAAACCCTTATGCCAGTGGAGGCCTTCTATCCATAGGATTTAGTCATCCCAAACAACTAGGGGATAGAATAATCTCTGCATGGGATTGATTTGAAGCCTTTCTGGTTAGACTATCTCCTTGTGTTGATTTCCTGTGGATTATCCAACAACCTACAAGCTCGAGCCATTAACAAATGGAACTGGAAGGAGGGACATAGTTAAACATGTGATTACAAAAAATGAGTAAGTCTCCTCCTCCTAGATCACTAATCAACACTAGAAGCCATATTCAAGATTCTACGTCTACAACTCAGCATGTATAAATTTAGAAAACAATCCATCTCACCCATGTCCTGGAACAAGTCAATAGAAGACCAAAATTCCTCTTTGTATCACCAAATAGGGGAACTCAATCCCTTGAATAGTTGATAAAGAGTACACACGATATAACTACCAGGGTAAAGTAGAGGACTGAATTAGTCTGAAGCACCGGGATGCTTTGTCCTTACCTCTTTCAACTTTTAACTCGCCTGTTAACACAAGCACTCAAAAAACTACTTAGCAGGGAGAAATCCTCGAGATCCAAATAGATTAGTTGTTTGAATAGACAAAACAACCTCAAGAAGATATACATCCCAACATCTAGTCTGGTGGACCACCACCTACACCACCTGCTTCGTCTTCATCACCATCAGAGGATTCCTTAGATAGTAAAACATGTCAAGATACTTATTCATTCGAAGAAGCACCAATGACCAAGCAACTAAACAGACTCTGGTTAGAATAGGATGCAGTATTTGTCCCTCGGAAACAACATAAATTGCCTAAGAATCCTAAGAAGTGTATCCAAAAATTCAATCCAGATGAAAGGTCCCCTGCTGAGGATCACATTAAAACATTTATGCAAGCCATTCGATTAAGAAACATGGTCCATGAGGATGTGGTCAGGGATAATTTTAGGGGCGAAATTTATCCCATTGGCTATTTTTAGGGGGTTTTCTCCAAAAAACGATTCGCCATTTTGCAATTTTTGAAGCTCCGTTTCTCCCAATTTTGACGGGGTAAACTTTTTTCACCCTAAAAATCGCCAATTTATTATATAAACGATATAAAATCCTTGGAAATTAAAATATTTTTTGAAAAATATCACTAAAATTTTTATAGTTGGTGTTTTAAGAATTGGTAAGATTCACCAACATTTATACACTTTTAAATAAGTATGGTTCCTTAAAATCATCCCTGGACATGGTATGTATATTATTTCCCTATTCCTTTGAAGGACATGCTTCCACTTGGTACTTTGCCTTGGAGTCTGGGACTATCAACTCATGGGATGAGTTTGATAAGATGTTTCTCCAAAAATATGGAGATGATAGTACCCCTGAAGATATTTTCATGGATCTATCCTCTTTGAGGATAAAAGGTAAAGAGAGAGTGAAGGATTTTAACCAGAGGTTTTCCTATTTGAAAAATAGGATTCCCACAAATGTTCTTCATGTGGAAGAGCTATTAGTGGCTTACTATATTAAGGGTTTACCTACTCCATTTCTATGTGGGTCAAGAGGGCACAAAAAACTACTCTACAAGAATTTTTTTAAGAAGCTATCTTGGTAGAGAAAGACATGTTATTCCTGAAAGATAATCCAGATGTACGATCAGACCAACCTTCTACATCTAGAAGGAGGAAAGAAAACGTTCCCAAACCCACAACAACAAAAGGCCCTTATGAGATGGACAACATGAAGAATCTATTGCAAAATATTTCCAATGACATGGTAGATATCAAGAAAAATAACACTGAAAATCAAGTAAATACTGAGAGGTTTGGCAAGGCCACCTT
Organism: Pseudotsuga menziesii; assembly: GCA_001517045.1. NCBI lineage: Eukaryota > Viridiplantae > Streptophyta > Pinopsida > Pinales > Pinaceae > Pseudotsuga > Pseudotsuga menziesii. The sequence continues at coordinate 1,056,919 of LPNX010661480.1, read as the reverse complement.
TCAGGAGACCTTACTAGCCTCCTTAGAATCAACCTCCTCCCAACCCTGAGGAAACATTGAAATCTGAAGATATTTACTCCATTTTTAAGGCCCTAACTTATGAACCCAAAAATACCCATAATGACAGTAGAGACAGTTCACAAGGAGCTACAAATTCTATACCTCATGATCAAGAAGAAAATCAACACCTGAACAATATTAACTATTTTTCAGAACTTACCATGGCAATAGAAGAAGATGAATCTAAAGCCATATTCTATATATAACACTCCTATAACACCAAGAGAAAAGGCCAAACATCGCAAAAAACTCCACCATCAACGTCCACTCCAAATGCAGGTAAAGCAGTAGATCCTAAAGAAAAGGTAATTCCTGAAATTGAATACGATTTGGTAGATGATTTAAGGCTAAAGCAAATATTTCTCTATTTGAACTTCTTAAAATACCTTCTATAAGGGAAAATTCACCTAAAAACATGATTTTGAATAAATCAAGAGAAGTTCAAAACAATAATCTCGAAATTTGTGCAAATCCTGATGGTCATAATTCTAGTATGAAAAGGGTCCCTCCTTTCCTACTCACTTTTGAAATTTTCAATAGGAATGTCCACAATTATATGATTGATTGAGGGGATTCATCCAATGTCATGCTAGTATCTGTCTATAGGAAATTGAATGCAACCTTGTAACCCTATCCCACCCAAATACTTCAATTGCATAGATCCAAAGTTAAGGTGGTGGGTGAATTAAAAAATGTCCTACTGACATTATATGTAGATCCTAGGATCCATCAAACAGTTGACATTGTTGTAACTGATATCACTGAAACTTATGGCATGTGGCTAAGTAGGGATTGGTCAGAGAAGCCCAAGGGCTACTTTGCTACTGACTGGTCACATTCATGGCTCCCTTACAATGGGAGACCAAATCATATCAAAATGGTCAAGGAACCTTTTATGAAGCAAACAGTCACAGATCTTAATAATCCTTGTGAACCTGCAGTTTTCTTTACCTCAACTATAGAACATTACACCTTCGAGTATTTGTTTATAAGTTTTCCTGCTGATTCCTCCCCCACTAAGGATGTTGAAAATTTGTCAGAAATAAATAATTGCATAGTTGTTCCATTTACTAGTGATATTGTCCATGTTGTATATAATGTTAATACAAATTTTAGGTTAGATTTATCTTCTTGGAATTTATTTTTTGATGGATCTAAATCCAAGGATGGTGTTGGTGCAGGTTGTGTTCTAATAGATCCAAAAGACACCAAATTGACGATTTCATTCCGACTTTAATTTGAATGCACAAACAATATTGCTGAATATGAGGCTCTTGTACAGGGACTGAGGAAAGCGATAGATTTGGGTACTCAAGTGATATAATGCTACATTGATTTTGAGATCATAGTCAAGCAGGTAAGGAACAAGATCCATTGCTTATCCCCTTATTTTCTTAATTACCATAAATTTATTAATGACATGAATAATTCCTTCAAATATTTTAATATTAAATATGTCCCTAGATCACATAAATTTGATGCATATATTTTAGCCAATACTCCATCCAGGCTCATTCCCCCAGAAGGTCTGTCCCCTAACACTTTTTCTATTGAACTTATGTAAAGACCCTCTATCCTAGATAATGTGACAAGTTGGAAACTTTTTTATGACGACCTGCATAATTTAGAATTTTTAATAGCCCAATATACCTTTAAGGATGTATCCGTAGATGAGGCTGAACATGACAAGTCTTTATTTTACCATAGTTTCCCTTCCAACCTGATCCCCAAGTCAGTTATCAATCTAGAGAAGTACTCTGAATTGCAGGATAAATTTAAAGGTAACCCTAACTGCAAGACACACAGTTCTTCCCTCAACTTTAAAACTATCGTACTTGGAAATGAGCAGAACCCTCAACTTATCAACATAGGGGTTAGTTGTTACCTTGATGAAGAAATGGTTTAGTTAAACTCTGTAAATAATTCAAAGATGTGTTTGCATGGACTTATGATGATTTGAAAACGTTTGACTCCACTATCATGCAACATAACATACCTTTGAAGTCTGACATAAAATTCTATTAACAAAAGTTGAGAAAGATGCATCCCCGTATTGAACCATCCATTAAAAAAGAACTTGAGAAATTATTGAAAGCCAAGATCATTTTCCCAGTAAGAAACACACACTGGATCTCTAACTTAGTCGCGGTCCGCAAGAAGAATGGGGAAATAAGACTGTGTGTGGATTTCCACAATTTAAATAGAGCATCTGAGAAAGAAAATTACCCTATTCCTTCCATGGAGCAAATACTACAAAGAGTTTCAGGTGCATAATTGTTTACCCTTCTAGATGGTTTTTCCGGTTATAAACAGGTTTTGGTCACATCCTTTGATCAACTTAAAACTTCTTTCAGAACACCTTGGGGTACATATTCCTACAAAAGAATTCCCTTCGGATTGATCAACGTTGGTGCAACATTCCAAAGAGCTATGGCTATAGATTTTATAGGTTTGATGCAAAATTCCGTTGTTGTTTATTTGGATGATATAACTATTTACTCAAAGAAACAACATGATCATCTGTTTGCATTGAGACAAGTTTTGAAAGATGTAGAAAGTATGGGATTGGGCCTGAATCCGAAGAAGTCGATTTTTGCAGTTACAGAAGGTAAGCTTCTGAGTTTTATTGTTTCCAAATATGGAATGATAATTGACCCCGAAAGAACAGATGCTATTGCAAAAATGGGATTCCCAAGTTCGAAGAAATCAATGCAATATTTCCTTGGTAAGATAAATTTTGTTAGGAGATTTGTACCAAAATTTGCACAGATTGTTAGGCCATTGCGAGATCTAATTAAAAAGGACGTCTTATTTAAATGGTATGACATTAAAAAGGACGCATTTGTCAAGATTAGGAAGGCTATTTTGGATGCTCCTGCATTAATGTCTCCATATTTTGATAAGGACTTCATTTTATACACATTTGCCACTGATTTTTCTTATGCTATGGTTTTGACTCATAAGCAAATAGAGGACACAAAGATCCCCATTTCATTTATGAGCTCCACATTCAAAGGGGATGAGTTAAATTATACACAGATTGATAAACAAGCCTATACTATTTATAAATATGTCAAACATTTTAGGTATTACTTGTTGAAATCTAAAATGAAAGTCATTGTCCCATATGCATCTATAGGAAATGTTTTTGGTTCAGAAAGAGTTAGGAGATAAGCGAGCACATTGGATGATTGTGCTTCAGGAATATGATTTGGAGATCAAACCTGCTAAGATTGTCAAAGGGAAAGGATTGTGTTTACTCGCAGCCTAGTCAAACAACCCTAAGCGGGAACAATATTGGATTCAAGAAGAAGATACGTCCATAGACACAATTAATTCAATTTCTGCTTCATATTCTAAATGGTATGATGATATCAGGTTTTATCATACTCATGTGTATGCTCCTCCGACCTTATATTTTAAGAAGCGTATGACTTCAACACCTTACCAATTCATTGATAATGTCAATACCCCAAATTTTCACAAAAAATTAAAATTTTGAAATAACATAAAATGATGAGACTGCAGTTTATTAACATTTAACGGTTAGCAAAAAGAGAAACAGTTAATAGATTAATTTGCATAAACTCAATTATGTTAACTCAACAGTTTTCTTATTAACACAATCTTAAGTTTAACTTGCACATTAATTCTATATTTGGTTTACTGATGAGTTCTATTTATGAAAGTAGGTGGAATCTGACTTTGAATTCCGGGGCTTACTTAGCATTTATGCTAACGTAGATGGATTATTTGTTCTTACAGGTTTACAGGTATAAATGACCGAGTATCGTCTTTAAATTCATAAAGCATCCTGCAATATTTCTATTTGCAATTAATAAGCTTAGATTATGAGCTGCTGTAATCCAACCTACTTCCGTAAGGTAACATAGTTTGTTTTCTTCTGTTGCTATTGTAAACGAAGTTAAGATGATTGTATTTCTTCCTGTAGAGTATGTAGCGACAGTACTACTTCCTTTGGTTCCGAGAAGTTTATTTTATCTGCTTGATATTCTTTATTTTCAAAATGCATACCCTAGCAATTCTATGTTACATTTCTTGTATTAGGTTCTATCTAAGAACAACTTCCAGGGTTGGTGTTTTTCTTATCGAGCCAATCTTTTCATCTTATGTTAACCTTAGATATTTGGTAAGAATGTAAAACTATACTCCAAGTAATGAGAAACTGCCACAACTTCTAAGATAAGATCTCATGGATCTGTATTAAGTAAAAGAGTTCATAGGAAAAGGTTCTTACATTTCACTTTGCCATTACATAGTTTTCTATCAAAACTTTGCTAGTTTCTAAGATTTAAAAATGTGCATAAACTATTTGTTTATCGACATAAAAGGTTTTATTATTGTTACATTTGCATAATACTTATGATCCTACCCAAATGACATTATGCAAATTACTCAAGTTGAATGCTGTTTAATCATTTACACCACCATGAAAGGAACTGGAACTAATAGATAGTTATTCTTACACTATTCACTAAACTGTTTATAAGACAATGATTTCATAATTATCTTAAAATACTATTGACAACAACTTAGTTATTACACAACCTATATCCCAATGATGATATTATTATATAAACTTTGATGAGTTGTAACCAATTCAAAAGGGGTTAATACCTATATAGGGATTATACTTATTACTACGATAAATGTTTATATAATCTTTTAACATCTCCATAAGTCAATTATTAGTGCAAACTTATAATAGAGAAACACGATTCATATGAGATTACTAATAAAATCTCGTATCATTGCTTACCAATAAAATATGTAAGATTTCTTTTAGGTCACGAGGATATAAGGTTATGATATGTGTTATGCCAATCATTATCATAACGTTGCATACCCACACCAATAATGAGCTATGCACCAAACGTTTAAACTATTATTGTATGATTTGAAACCCATGCAAACTATAATGCTGTTTTGATGAAATCATTTGGGAGATTTAATTGATTATTATGGATCGCAGGTGACTATGGAAAGTAGACCCACTGCATGATTATATTGATGCGGCCACATGGAAATTCCTTGGCCATGCACTGGTTGCATAAATACTTGTCAACCCTAACCCTTGGCTTATTCGATTTCCGACATTTGCGTTGGCCCCTTGGGCTGCTTTGCAAGCTCCCATGGCGGCCGTGAGTTGCAGATAGCTACAGAGGCTCCAATGCTGGCGTTTATCGTGGCTTACTCCCTTGAGCTAGATTCTGTTGCTCACCTCCTCTGTGATTTCTTTACTTTGATCAGAGTTTACTATCTTCCTTGTATATGGATTTACGGCTGCTTGAAACTCCTTTTTGTTGCTCCTCTGTCATGGTCTGTCATTGGTGGCAGCTTGAGCTTATTGTATGTGATGGTGTAGATCCTTCGTCTTAGGGTTCTGGATTTTAGTTTACCTATTTGCATGTTAGTGACAGTCCAACTCCATGCTTGCAGACTCCTTGCAGCCATTGCCCAGGCTTACCTACACCCCTACTGTTAGTGTGGAAAGCACTAGAGTCCTGTCGTCTTCATCCTCGGTGAGAATGAGGGTTTGGCTCTTCTTAGCATTGGTTATGGTGTTGTTGTTCCTCTGAGGTTCCATCGTTTTCACTTTCAGCTGAGGTAAGGAAAAATAAATGAGAGCTATTACTCTTTACGGTTCCATTCTTTATATATTTCTTTATTTTTAATTAAATTCTGATTTTTGTTTTGCAGGTTACTCGTCTCCATAGTTGACAGTCGTGCTGTACCCAAAAAAAATGGCTCATCATATCGTCCACGGTAAGCTCCAGTTTCAAACATGGTCCTCCCTACTTGTACAGACTTTTGCATTTGGAAGAAGTCTCGGCTGTGTTGCACCCGGTATTGGGTTGCTGTCCTTCATTTTTATAGTTTTTGTTTTGGTTAAAACCCTTGCTTGTTGCAAGGTGACTTCGGCTTTAAGCTGTAACTTGTGAAGCTCTCCTCTCATATTAGGGTTGAACTTACAGTTTTGTAATATTATGTTAATATTGTCCATACTCCATAACAAGATATGGGTATTTGGATTTTCGCTGAGTTTCTTTTTGTACTTTGGTAAAGTTTTGACTTACATTCGGCCTTCGGGCTCGTTATTATAATGTAAATATCTTAAGACAGTTTGTCTGTAAGTTAAATTCGTTTTCCTTTATGTATTTGTATTTTATCTCTGTGTAAATGAATTTAAATTGTTCTTTTAATGGTTATATAAAAAGAAATAAGTTTACTGCTTATCTTGGGTTACTACTGTAATGGTTTTGTATATTTTAAAGAAAACTGAGTTATTTCAGCTCAGAATTACGAGCTAGGGTTTTAACCCTATTTAACTTGTAAGAAGATATTTTCTTTATTGTTAATAAATAGATTAGATTACTGTTAATAACATTTTAAACCATTTCAGTACTCAAGGATTTCCAGGTTAGGGTTTAATGAATTAAACTCTAGTTCTTACTTTAAGATTCCTTCATTTTGTTTAAAGAATTGTTAATTTATAAACGATATTATTTATGTAATACTATTATCTGTATATATTATAAATACTTAATCTTGTATTTGTGCATACACTTATTTAATAAAGACTATGACTAATCTGTATTAGTTTAGTTCATTCAGTAGTATTATTTCTGTTAGCTTACTAAGAAATGAAATAAGGGTTACAACCTTGTCATTTTTCCTTTACATGTATAATCTGTTTACAAAACCATTTCTTGTTATAATACTTATTAATTTAAACATAAATTATTGTCGTATCTTAGTTATTTTAATTATATAAATAAATTACTGTTGGAGCTATATAGTTCTCTGTTAAGATACTCGTTATCTTTAGATTAATTTGTCTTTAGAAATATATATGTTACTAAACTCTATCTAGGGTTTGAATAGTTGCGGGTTAAGTTGATTATTATTACCAGTAAAAGAAATACACTAAAAGAACCATACTTAATTCTTTGCTTAACATAAAAAGATAGGCATTATATCTGAGTTGTTTCTATCTTCTCAGTTTTAGGATAGTAGTGTAGTTTACAGAAGAATGTATTGTACAAAATAAATAAATTACCTACTTGAACAACTCGTGAATATAATACATTGCTATTAGTAAAAATAATATGGCTATTTCTTTTTCTAGCATTCTTAATACACAGTCTGTTTTAAACAGTAAACCTAACTAGGGAGATTAATATTCTTTTCTGAAAGCAACTATCTACAGAAAGAAAAGATTCTCTGAAATAAATAATAACTTTATTCAAATCAGATATCTATCATATCTTTCATCCATTTAAATTATACTGCTTGTGCTAGAGTACGGTTTGGTCCATTCCAAACGGGGAAAAACACAGGTTAGGATTATTTCATCAAATACAGATTCAATATTCAAATAACTAAAAGATTACAAGCTTTAACAGTTCACTACAAAACATGTAAATCATTCATTATTCATTCATTCTTAGATATAAACTTTTAACACAGTAAATAAAAAACTATAGAACCTGTTTTAAGTTGGACAACAATAGCATTGGGAGGCCGTTCCTCCGTACCAACTCCTGGAGAGCGCTCAAACAACGACTTCTCAGGACCTCCGAGCCTATTCCTGGTCTCCTTGGCTGAGAACTGGTGGAGCATACAACAAGATACTAGTCCAATGACTCAATACTAACTCTGCACTCAACAGTAAGATCCTTCAGCTGAAAAGCTATACTAGATCACTTTCTGTAGTTTACCCCTCAAACACATTCCACAAATTCCCTTCCCAATGAAATCATCTGAAGTACATTCACCTGAATGGTTATCTTCTTGGAATGAGCAGCCTCAGCTCTCTTCAAATGGGTATTTTTATTAAGATTGCCTAGGTCTTTTTGGGTTAATTGTCATTAATTGAGCCACCTGCTCTGATCCCACTTTCTTGGGGGATCATGACCCCAGATGTAGGGAGGCTGCCACCTGCAACATTGGAAGTGTTTGAGGATGTTGCCACTTGTCTATTTTCTCTCCACCCAGTATCCTCCACCAACCTGACAAGTAAACACTCTTTTAACAACTCTCCCAAGCTGTTGTCTCCACTTTTATTTATTTATAATTAAAATATTCAGAATTACATTCACACCCTTGACTCTGCTGAGTCATAATTTACAACTTAGCATAAAATTTAATATATTGTCTTGAAATAAAATCAAATATGATAATATATATATTTTTTTACAAAATTGGGGCATGTGACATACACACCCCCTTAGAATATAACATTGTTCTTGATGTTATTTATTCTTCATCCTCAGAATTCCCCTTGAACAGAATTGGATATGCATCTCGCATTTTAATTTTCAATTCCCAGGTGGCTTCCTCTAGACTAAGGTGCTTCCATTGCACCTTCACCTGTCCAATGGTGCGGTTCCGAAGTGTAATCTCCCTCCTTTCGAGGATACAATCCGGTTCCACCAGAAAATATCCTTCTAGTTCCACCTGTGCATCATTCTAGTTAACAACATGAGTAGCATCATGAACATATTTCTTTAAAACGGAAATGTGAAAAACATTATGTACTCTTAAATTAGGTGGTAATGCTAATTAATAAGCTACTTGTCCAATCCTAGACAGAATTTCAAATGGGCCACAGTAACGAGGTGCCAATTTTGCACAAATCCTCAATCTCAGAGAGCTCTTTTTGGGCCTTACCTTGATGAACACATGTTCACCTACCTGAAACTCCTTTGGAGTTCTTTTTAAGTCTGCTTGACTTTTCTGCCGATCCTGTGCCACTTTCAGATTTTCCTACACTTGTTTTATAATTTCTTTCATTTCTTTTAACAGTTCTGGACCTAATACCAATCTATCTACTGGATTACTCCAAGAGATAGGAGTATTACATTTTCGTCCATATAAAATTTCAAAAGGACTAAATCTGGATGATGTCTGATAATTATTATTATAAGCAAATTCTACCAGATGTAAATAGTCCTCCCATTTACCAGGATGGTCTTTCACATACATTCTTAATAGATCTTCTAATACTTGGTTTACCCTTTCAGTTTGTCCATCTGTTTGAGGATGGAAAGAAGTACTAAAATTTAATGTGGTGTTTAACCCTTTAAACAAAGACTTCCAAAAGTTTCTTGTAAACTTAGGATCTCTATCTGAGATTATGACTTTTGGTACTCCATGTAATCGAAAAATCTGTTTTAGAAAAATATCAGCTATGTTTGCAGCTTTATAAGTAGTTTTAACAGGTATAAAGTGAGATTCTTTGCTTAACTTATCAACTACTACCATGATATAATCATTCTGATTTTGATTTTTAGGCAGCCTAGTAATAAAATCTAGACTAATTATCTCCCATTTCCAGCTAGGAATGGGTAATGGCTGAAGCAAACCAGCTGGGTGTTGATGTTCAGTTTTTACTTGTTGACATTCAAAACACCTAGCAATATATTTAGCTACTTCAGTTTTCATATTTGGCTAGAAATACTCTTTTCTTAACATATTTATAGTCTTTTGATAACCTGGATGACCTGAATATGGTGTTTTATGAATTTCATCCAGAATTAACAGCTTAACTTTAGGTACGTTAGGTACATACATTCTATCTTTATACAGTAACAATTCTTTTTCATTTAAACTATAACCTTTAATTAAGTTTTATGTTGGATTTTCTTTAGCTTTACCTTGCAAATTTTGGTAAATTTCATCTTGTTATATTCCTTCTTTAAGTTGTTCATCTAAGTCTGAAACATAGGTGCTGATAGCTGTTGCAAAATTCAGCCTTGCATTCCTACTTAATGCATCAACAACTTTATTTTCTTTACCTTTTATATGCTGAATTTCAAAATCATACTCGCTTAAGAAAGCTAACCACCTAGCTTGTCTGGCATTTAAATTTGGCTGATCTAAAAGATACTTCAACCCTTTATTATCGGTCATTAAAACAAATTTTCTGCCAATTAGGTGATGTCGCCACATCTTTAAGGCATGTATTACTGATCTGGTGGATTATTCATCTTAAAAAATTACACTGATCCAATATGGTACAATGGTTATTAATGGTTCAAATAACATAACATCGCATGGTGTGCCATTCGACATAGCATCGTATGGTGCGCAGTTCGACATAGCATCGCATGGTGCACGGTTCAACATAGCATCGCATGGTGCGCGGTTCAACATAGCATCACATGGTGCGCGGTTCGACATAGCATTGCATGGTGCGCGGTTCGACATAGAATCGCGTGGTTCGAACAGACAAGTCTTACGGTTAAGACTTGGCATCTGACGATTTGTGCACCGTCAAAAGGTAATATAAAATGGTTTGTAACATGCTCGCGCAGTTAATTGGCAACGTTTTGGCGGTCTTGTGCACCGTCAGGGGAGAACCTCAAATGGTTCATGGAAAGCCCACGCGGTCAAGTGTATACCCTCTAGCGGTCTTGTGCACGGTTAAATGAGGGTGCGTGGTCACGATTGCTGCGACATTTGTGGAGTCTCGTTATATGCTGCGACAGCGGATCCGTTATATGGCAAAGTTCTCATATGAAACAGTTATATGCTGCGATAACAGATATAACATTGCGGAATAGCTCTAAAATGTGACGGATATCTCTAGTATGGCAGGATAGCAATACTATATGGTATTAGAGGGAACCGTTGTGACATTTGGCGGAACAAAAATGAATGTAACGTACAACTAGCTGAAACGTTTCGACGGAAATGATTGTGGATGGAATATGAAAAGACAGGTAACAGGCGAGTCAAGTCCGTTACTTATCCTCCCACTGAACGCTTAAATAGACGATTCAGGCCACATTGGAAGGGGGAGTTCAGATTGCTGAGAGCATCGAGCATCGCTTTTCTGTTATGAGAAGCACCAAGAGTTTTGCTGTGAATTTTCAGATGTTGTTTGTACGTAAAGTCGACTATACTCTGTTATGATTTGGCTTCTTTGCCTTTTGAAGGCCATTTTGTAATTTCCAGACGACAGGTGTTGAAGACTTTGTACAGCATTCTGTTTACAGTTGTTGAAGTTGATTCCAGAACCATTTTGTACCATTTTAAGAGATTAATTGGATCGGTACCCATTGGAAAGGGACCCGGAGACGTAGCCCAGGGAAGGGGGTGAACTCCGTTATCAACTTTTGTTTGTGACTCTCTGAGTCTGTGTTTGTTTTTCCCACATCTGTTTATCAGTTTTGCTTTTCACTTCTGTTTTTAAGCATTTAATTTATGTGAATGCTATTTTATGAAGTAAGCAAACTGATAAATGCATTCTTTATAAACTTTTAATGCACACAAGTTGAGCTCCGACGGATCATGTTATGGTATCAGAGCAAGTTAACTGCTTGTGCAAGTTTGTGAATGCTTACCAGGTCCAGGTTAAAGCTTGGTGAAGGAGAATTTATTGAAAGAGATCCTGAGATTGGCTCAAGGAGAACATTCTCAAGAACCATGTCTTCTCCACGAGGGGAAGAAGAAGGACATACAGAACGGGAAAAACCTATTATTTTTGAAACTGAGTTTTTGGAGGATTTTATTAGCATGAAAGCCATGATGGAAATTCTACTCGATGAGCGAGCAGAAAGGAAGAAGAAAGAAGAAGGATATTCATCCAAAGATGCAGAAGTGAAGAAGGAAGAAAAGGGTAAAGGAGTAGGAGGTGATGGTGATCCTCCTGAAACTAATCAAACTTTCTCTTCTTCTCATAATTCTCATTCAAATAATGCAAATCCTAATATGCCTTATTTCAAATTGGATGTTAAATTTGAATTACCAATTTATGATGGAGATTTAGATGCTGAAAAGTTAGACAATTGGATCAAGCAGCTTGAAGTATATTGCAGGGTGCAGGGCATTAATGATGACCCTTCCAGGATTCAATTGGCCACTTTGAGAATGAGTGGTATGGCTCTTACTTGGTGGGAGAGCAAGATTCAACAAGATCTTCGAAAGAATGGTAAAATTATTTCAGTTTGGAATGAATTCATTGAAGTATTAAGAAAGCAATTTTATCCTTTAGGTCACATGCAGCAATTAATAATGAGCTGGAAAACTTTTAGACAAGATAAAGGACAAAGCATTCAAGAATATACTCATGAATTCAGAAAGAGGGCTATTGCATTGAATGTTTCATTAGATACACATGAAACTCTTCTTAAGTACATTGGTGGCATGCATTCTTATTTGAGATGTACTTTGTTGATGTTTAACCCCAGTAATTTGGATGATGTATGTGTTCAAGCTACACATTTAGAAGCTAGGGGTAAGCATGATAATGATTCGTTTATGAAGAAGTCATCTAAATTTGACAACAAAGATAAAAGCAAAGATAAGGGAAAGAAAACAGCTACCATCACGAAAGAGGGTGAAAAACCCACGTGCTCACATTATCAGAAAGGGCATGATGTTTCTAAGTGTTGCAAACTTCATCCAGAATTAAGGCCAAAGAAGTATGGAGGAAATAAAAACAAGGATAAAGATAATCAAGCAGCTACTATAGTAGTGATTCAAGACTTGGGATCTGATTCAGTTGATGAGACTAAGATCACAGCAATAGGGATCCGAGGTAAAGAAAAAGGTATATCTCTTTCCATTGATGCAAGTTCAAGTTCTAATTCATGTGCAAGTACAAGTACAAATCTGCTATCTACTTCTATGCATGGTGATAAAAGAAGAAGTGAACTGTTTCATGTTCGTGTCATTACAAATCATACAAAGATTGATACATTGTTTGATAGTGGTTCTCAAGTGAATTTGATATCAGAAGAAGTGGTTAAGAAATTGCATTTAATTACTATGCCTCATGAAAAACCCTATCCCCTTGGTTGGGTTACTAATGATACATAGTGGCAAGTTACAAAGAAATGTGTTTTGAAATTTGCCATCACTGAAAAGTTTATGGATGAGGTAGAATTGGATGTAGTACCACTTGAAATTTGTGGAATTGTACTTGGGAGTCCATATTTGTATGACCAGAAAGCAGTCTTTTATAGAGAGCAGAACAAATATCATCTCTTTAAAGGTGGTGTGGAATATATTGTTCATGCACATCGTATGAAAACAAATCTGGCATTAGTCACTACAAGTCAAATGAAAATGATAGTGAATGCTAGTAGGAAGTTTGCATTAATCGCTGTTAAATGTGAATCATTGGAGAGTGGTAATATGGAACATGGAATTGAATTAATTAAAAGTGTTTCCAAGTATGGTGCTTTGTTACAGGGACCTGAAAGACTATCACTTACTAGAGATGTACAACCTGAAGTGCAGTTGCAGCAAAGCATGCCTCTTCCAAATCTTGGCATGAATCTGATGATTATTCAAAAGATTGTTCATGATTATTGTGTGATGTGCAAATATATTGATAAAGGGTTGGGATTGTACACACCTATTCATACTTCATATCGTCCTTGTAAAAATGTTGTAAGGGACTTTGATGGGGGACTACCAATTAGAGTGTGCTTTCAGTATATTGGGGTTCATGTTGGGATTCCTATCACTATTGTACCTATTCGGCACTTCCAAATATTGGGGCAATTTTGGTCAGTTTTATGGATTCTTAGGGACACTAATTTTGAAAGGAGCACAAGGTATTATCCACATGTTATTGGGAAAACATGGGTAGTTAGTAGAACAGTCATTCGAGTTCTTCATAATTATTATGATGAACATCCTAGAGCTTGGGGTGAACAGTTGCAGCACATGCAGTGCATTAAATCTCCTTTTGAGACTTGTTTTTGTTATCTTTTGAAGTCACATGTGGAATTTTCTTTCGACACAAAAGATGTGAGAGGTGGACATCATGATGCAAAGAAAATAGTGCAGCAGATAGTGCAAGAGTAGCAAGAGACGAGTCAGGAAATTTGCAAAGCCAGGCATGAAAAACATCATCTTTTTGAGGTTGAAAAGCAAGTTTGGTTGCAGATCACTAAGGGAATATTGAAAGGTAAAAAGCTCAATTTTGTTTATGATAATTTTGGGATCTTTGAAAAGAAGTATAAACATTCTTTTTGCTTGAGCTTATCTCCAATGAATATAGTTGCATATGCAAAGAATTTTAAATGGTATGAACCTCCTTTGGTCATGGACAAGGAGACTAATATGCAGATTCTAAGCAAAGCAGGATGTATGGAGATTGGAAAGGTAAGGAAGCTGTACCCTCACTTACCTGTAGGGTGATCTAGGATTTTGGAGGTCCAAAAGCTCTCCAATGGGGAGGAATGATCCGGTGGATTATTCATCTTCAAAAATTGCACTGATCCAATATGGTACAATGGTTATTAATGGTTCAAAGAACATAACATCGCATGGTGCGCGGTTCGACATAGCATCGCATGGTGCGTGGTTCGACATAGCATCGCATGGTACGCGATTCGACATAGCATCGCATGGTACGTGGTTCAACATAACATCGCATGGTACGCGGTTCGACATAGCATCACATGGTGCGCAGTTCGACATAACATCGCGTGGTTCGAATGGTCAAGTCTTACGGTTAAGACTTGGCATATGACGATTTGTGCAGCGTCAAGAGGTAATATAAAATGGTCTGTAACATGCTCGTGTAGTTAATTGGCAACGTTCTGGCAGTCTTGCGCACCGTCAGGGGGGAACCTCAAATGGTTCATGGAAATCCCGCGCGGTCAAGTGTATACCCTCTAGCGGTCTTGTGCACGGTTAAATGAGGGTGCGCGGTCACGATTGCTGCGACATTTGTGGAGTCTCGTTATATGCTACGATAGCAGATCCGTTATATGGCGAAGTTCTCATATGAAACAGTTATATGCTGCGACAGTAGATATAACATTGTGGAACAACTCTAAAATGTGACGGATATCTCTAGTATGGCAGGATAGCAATACTATATGGTATTAGAGGGAACCGTTGGGAACCGCTGTGACATTTGGCAGAACAGAAATGAATGTAACGTACAGCCAGCTGAAACATTTCGACGGAAATGATTGTGGATGGAATATGAAAAGACAGGTAACAAGCGGGTCAAGTCCGTTACTTATCCTCCCACTGAACGCTTAAATAGACGATTCGGGCCACATTGGAAGGGGGAGTTCAGATTGCTGAGAGCACCGAGCATCGCTTTTCTGTTATGAGAAGCACCGAGAGTTTTGTTGTGAATTTTCAGATGTTGTTTGTATGTAAAGTTGACTATACTCTGTTATGATTTAGCTTCTTTGCCTTTTGAAGGCCATTTTGTAATTTCCAGAGGAGAGGTCTTGAAGACTTTGTACAACATTCTGTTTACAGTTGCTGAAGTTGATTCCAGAACCATTTTGTACCATTTTAAGAGATTAATTGGATCGGTACCCATTGGAGAGGGACCCGGAGACGTAGCCCAGGGAAGGGGGTGAACTCTGTTATCAACTTATGTTTGTGACTCTCTGACTCTGTGTTTGTTTTTCCCACATCTGTTTATCAGTTTTGCTTTTCACTTCTGTTTTTAAGCATTTAATTTCTATTAATGCTATTTTATGAAGTAAGCAAACTGATAAATGCATTCTTTATAAACTTTTAATGCACACAAGTTGAGATCCAATGGATCAATTACAGCTACTAATTCCAAATCATATGTTCCATAATTATTTTCATGAACTTTTAACTTTCTAGACTCATAGGCAATAACATGCCCTTCTTGAGTCAGAACACCACCTAAGCCATCATTACAGGCGTCAGTGCACACTACAAATTCTTTATTAGGATATGCTATTATTAAAATAGGTGCGTTGGTTAATATTTTTTTTAACTTTTTAAAGCTTTCTTCACATTTTTTATTCCAGTCAAACTTCTTTCCCTTCTTCTGCAAGGAATTTCTTGGATTTGCTATCCTCGAAAAACCTTCAATGAACCTCCGGTAGTAATTGCTAATGCCCGTGAAAGATCGAACATCCGTCACATCCTTAGGAACCAACCAATCTTCGATTGCACTTATCTTTTCAGGATCTACAGAAATTCCTTCCTTGGTCACTACGTGACCTAAATACTGAATCTTATTCTTGTAGAAATCACATTTACTAAACTTTGCGAAGAGTTGATGTTCTCACAACTCTTGCAAAACAATTTTTAGATGATCTTTATGTTCTTCTTCAGTTTTTGAATAGATTAGAATGTCGTCGATAAACACGATCACAAAATTATCTAAATACTTATGAATCATGTTGTTCATTAAACACATGAAAATAGTTGGGGCATTAGTAAGCTCGAATGGCATTACGACAAATTCATAATGACCATATCTAGTTCTGAAAGTTGTCTTAAAGATGTCTTCATCTTTAATCCTTACTTGATGATATCCAGACCTTAAATATATTTTTGAAAACACTGTGGCTCCACGTAGTTGATCAAATAGATCATCTATGCGGGGTAACAGATATCGATTTTTTATGGTCATCTTGTTTAACTGACGGTAATCTATGCAAAGTCGCATAGTTCTGTCCTTCTTCTTGACGAAGATGACAGGTGCCCCCCAGGGAGACACTTGGTCGAATATACTTTTTATCAATTAATTTTTTTAATTGAGATTTTAATTCATTAAGTTCGGGTATGTTCATTCGATAAGGGGCCTTTGAGCTAGGTATTGCACCCGGTACCAGCTCAATGGTGAAATCCAATTCCCTTTTCGGAGGTAATCCCATAATTTCTTTTGGGAATACATCAAAATATTCTTTTAAGACTGCTATGTCTTCCACTTTTAACTTATCTATTTTAATTATACTTTCCTCATCAGTAATTGTTACTGCATAAGCTTTACATCCCTTTCTAATATCTCTCTTAAGTTGTAGGGTAGAAATCTACCTTATGGTGGTTTTTCTAGGTATTCCTTTAACACTTACTGGTTTTTCATCACTGTTTAAGTATGTGAAAGTTTTATCATAACAGTTTAGAATTACTCTATGTTGTTCTAACTAGTCCATACCAATCAACAAATCATAAGAACCAAGAGGAAAAACATTAAGTTTGACAACAGTTTCAAATTTATCCATAACTATTGCACATTCTTTAACAAAACAAGTTACTTTTCTTTTAGCACCAGTGGCCAACTGAACTAACCATGAATTCTCAAATTTTTCAATAGATAACTTACATTTTTCTACATTTTGGGGTGCAATATAACTGAGACTATCTCCTAGATCAATCAAAATAACTACAGGGGTCTGATTTATCATACCTTCTACTTCCACCATGGAAGTTTGATATTCAGCTTATCGATTCTCCAAAGCTGCGTTGATTCTAGGCATGCTCCTTTCTAGCTCCACAACAATCATCTCCTCCTGTATGGTATGGATATTGCTAACAGTCTTCTTTCGGTTTGGACAGACTAAAGCATAGTGTGGGCCATTACACTCCCAACACTTGATAGGCTCTTTGCGCTCAAAGTTCTTGGTAAAATTTCCTTGATTATTTGCAAATTCCTTACCTTTAGGATTGTTCTGGTTTTTGGGTGTATTGTTCCTATTTCCTTTGAATTTCTTGTTATTAGGATATTTTTTGGCCTTATTATTCTTATAATTTTTATTAGGCACAAAATCCTTCTTCTTTTGTTCAAACTGATTATTATTTTTCTTAGCCTTCTAGTTGGCCAAGCTTTCTTTCTTCTGATTCTGCTCAAAACAGAAGTTAGCTTTTCTCATAGCTTCCTCCAAGGTCTTTGGGTTATCATATTCAATTATATCTTTAATATGATAAGGTAGATAGCTAAGGAATCGTTGTACCTTTGGTTTCTCATCTACACGGTGTGGTACATACCTAAGTAGACTTAAGAACTTGCTATTCAGATCCTTCATTGTCATTGATCCTAACTTCAGCTCATAAAACTCTTTGGCTCTCTCCTCATAATACTGCTCAGACAAGAATTTCTTTTTGAAATACCTTCTAAAGGTACTCCAGTTTACATTTTTCTTTTTTATTCCCTTAACTCTTTTCAAGTCCTGCCACCAAATGTCAGCCTTTCCTGAGAGGTTATATATAGCCATTCTAGCCTTTAACTGGTTAGAATAGTTATATATTTGGAAGTACTTCTTCATCCTAGATAACCAGGATTCAACTTCCTCCCCCTTCTCAGTTTCTCCATTAAAGGTTGGTGGTTTTATCTTTTT
Organism: Pseudotsuga menziesii; assembly: GCA_001517045.1. Taxonomy (NCBI): domain Eukaryota; kingdom Viridiplantae; phylum Streptophyta; class Pinopsida; order Pinales; family Pinaceae; genus Pseudotsuga; species Pseudotsuga menziesii. The sequence goes on along the minus strand of LPNX010661480.1, from coordinate 1,038,749 downwards.
GAATTCTTCGGAAATCTCCTCATAAGGTTTGTATTTCCTCTTTTTAGTGTACTGATTATCATCACTACTGTCAATGGTAGTATGATAGTTTCGTTGTTCACCAAACACTTCAGAAGATGAACTACTTTCAGTTTTAGTATGTTTCATCTTTTTAGATTTACATTGATGACTGGTATCTTCTGATTCAGTTTTTCTACCCCTACACTCAGTTTGAAACTTCTCAGTTAGGATCTGATTAAGCTCTTCTTGATCCCTCGGAATCCTTTCATTTTCTCGCTTTACAGACTCCATTTCAGTTTTTAGGTCCTTTACAGTCTGTAACAATTCTGAGGAATTGGTAGTTAAATCCTCTGGTATAGGATCTCTTGGTAGATTTCCCGTTTCACTAACCAGAGACTCCTCCTCTGCATACTCTTCCAGCCTTTCCATACCTGCCTGTTAAAATTCAGAAAACAATTCTCCGTCGAATAACATTTAAAAAAAAAACGTCAGTATAATAATTCAATTATTGTTTCCTAAAAGCTAGTTGGGCTCCATCAAGGCCTAGTGTTTGAACCTTGTGCTCTGATACCACATGTCAATACCCCAAATTTTCACAAAAAATTAAAATTTTGAAATAACATAAAATGTTGAGACTGCAGTTTATTAACAGTGAACGGTTAGCAAAAAGAGAAACAGTTAATAGATTAATTTGCATAAACTCAATTATGTTAACTCAATAGTTTTCTTATTAACACAATCTTAAGTTTAACTTGTGCATTAATTCTATATTTGGTTTACTGATGAGTTCTATTTATGACAGTAGGTGGAATCTGACTTTGAATTCTGGGGCTTACTTAGCATTTATGCTAACGTAGATGTATTATTTTTTCTTACAGGTTTACAGGTATAAATGACCGAGTATCGTCTTTAAATTCATAAAGCATCCTGCAATATTTCTATTTGCAATTAATAAGCTTAGATTATAAACTGTTGTAATCCAACCTACTTCCGTAAGGTAACACAATTTGTTTTCTTCTGTTGCTATTGTAAACGAAGTTCATATTTTGTATTTCTTCCTGTAGAGTATGTAGCGACAGTACTACTTCCTTTGGTTCTGAGCAGATTATTTTATCTGCTTGATATTCTTTATTTTCAAAATGCATACCCTAGCAATTCTATGTTACATTTCTTGTATTAGGTTCTATCTAAGAACAACTTCCAGCGTTGGTGTTTTTCTTATCGAGCCAATCTTTTCATCTTATGTTAACCTTAGTAATTTGGTAAGAATGTAAAACTATACTCCAAGTAATGAGAAACTGCCACAACTTCTAAGATAAGATCTCATGGATCTGTATTAAGTAAAAGAGTTCATAGGAAAACATTCTTACATTTCACTTTGCCATTACATAGTTTTCTATCAAAACTTTGCTAGTTTCTAAGATTTAAAAATGTGCATAAACTATTTGTTTATCGACATAAAAGGTTTTATTAGTGTTACATTTGCATAATACTTATGATCCTACCCAAACGACACTATGCAAATTACTCAAGTTGAATGTTGTGCAATCATTTACACCATGAAAGGAACTGGAACTAATAGATAGTTATTCTTACACTATTCACTAAACTGTTTATAAGACAATGATTTCATAATTATCTTAAAATACTATTGACAACAACTTAGTTATTACACAACCTATATCCCAATGATGATATTATTATATAAACTTTGATGAGTTGTAACCAATTCAAAAGGGGTTAATACCTATATAGGGATTATGCTTATTACTACGATAAATGTTTATATAATCTTTTAACATCTCCATAAGTCAATTATTAGTGCAAACTTACAATAGAGAAACACGATTCTCATGAGATTACTAATAAAATCTTGTATCATTGCTTACCAATAAAATATGTAAGATTTATTTTGGGTCACGAGGATATAAGGTTATGATATGTGTTATGTCAATCGTTATCATAACGTTGCATACCCACGCCAATAATGAACTGTGCACCAAACATTTAAACTATTATTGTATGATTTGAAACCCATGCAAACTATAATGTTGTTTTGATGAAATCATTTGGGAGATTTAATTGATTATTATGGATCGCAGGTGACTATGGAAAGTCGACCCACTGCATGATTATATTGGTGCAGCCACGTGGAAATTCCTTCGCCATGCACTGGTTGCATAAATAGTTGTCAACCCTAACCCTTCACTTATTCGATTTCTGACATTTGCATTGGCCCCTTGGGCTGCTCTACAAGCTCCCATGGCGGCTGTGAGTTGCAGATATCTATAGAGGCTCCAATGCTGGCGTTTATCGTTTCTTACTCCCTTGAGCTAGATTCTGTTGCTTGCCTCCTCTGTGATTTCTTTACTTTGATCAAATCTTTACTTTGATCAAAGTTTACTACCTTCCTTGTATATGGCTTTACGACCGCTTGAAACTCCTTTTTGCTGCTCGTCTTTCATGGTCTGTCATTGGTGGAAGATTGAGCTTATTGTATGTGATGGTGTAGCTCCTTTGTCTTAGGGTTCTGGAGTTTAGTTTACCTATTTGCATGTTAGTGACAGTCTGACTCCATGATTGCAGACTCCTTGCAGCCATTTCTCAGGATTACCTACACCCCTACTGTTAGTGTGGAAAGCACCAGAGTCCTGTCGTCCTCATCCTCGGTGAGAATGAGGGTTTGGCTCTTCTTAGCGTTGGTTATGGTGTTGTTGTTCCTATGAGGTTCCATTGTTTTCACTTTCAGCTAAGGTAAGGAAAAATAAATGAGAGCTATTACTCTTTACGGTTCCATTCTTTATATATTTCTTTATTTTTAATTAAATTATGGTTTTTGTTTTCAGGTTACTCGTCTCCATAGTTGACAGTCATGTTGTACCCAAAAAAATGGCTCATCGTATTGTCCACGGTAAGCTCCGGTTTCAAACATGGTCCTCCCTACTTGTATAGACTTTTACAGTTGGAAGAAGTCTCGGCCGTGTTGCACCAAGTATTGGGTTGCTGTCCTTCGTTTTTATAGTTTTTGTTTTGGTTAAAACCCTTGCTTGTCACAAGGTGACTTCAGCTTTAAGCTGTAACTTGTGAAGCTCTGCTCTCGTATTAGGGTTGAACTTACAGTTTTGTAATATTATGTTAATATTGTCCATACTCCATAACAATATATGGGTATTCGGCTTTTCGCTGAGTTTCTTTTTGTAATTTGGTAAATTTTTTACTTACATTCGGCCTTCGGGCTCGTTATTATAATGTAAATATCTTAAGACAATATGTCTGTAAGTTAAATTCGTTTTCCTTTATGTATTTGTATTTTATCTCTGTGTAAATGAATTTAAATTGTTCTTTTAATGGTTATATAAAAAGAAATAAGTTTACTGCTTATCTTGGGTTACTACTGTAATGGTTTTGTATATTTTAAAGAACACTGAGTAATTTCAGCTTAGAATTACGAGCTAGGGTTTTAACCCTATTTAACTTGTAAGAAGATATTTTTTGTATTGTTAATAAATAGATTAGATTACTGTTAATAAAATTTTAAACCATTTCAGTACTCAAGGATTTCCAGGTTAGGGTTTAATGAATTAAACTCTGGTTCTTACTTTAAGATTCCTTCATTTTGTTTAAATAATTGTTAATTTATAAACGATATTATTTATGTAATACTATTATCTGTATATAATATAAATACTTAAGCTTGTATTTGTGAATACACTTATTTAATAAAGGCTGTGACTAATTTGTATTAGTTTAGTTCATTCAGTAGTATAATTTCTGTTAGCTTACTAAGAAATGAAATAAGGGTTACGACCCTGTCATTTTTCCTTTACATGTATAATCTGTTTACAAAACCATTTCTTGTTATAATACTTATTAATTTAAACATAAATTACTGTTGTATCTTATTTATTTTAATTATATAAATAAATTACTGTTGGAGCTATATAGTTCTCTGTTAAGATACTCTTTATCTTTAGATTAATTTGTCTTTAGAAATATATATGTTACTAAACTCTATCTAGGGTTCGAATAGTTGCGGGTTAAGTTGATTATTATTATCAGTAAAAGAAATAAACTAAAAGAACCATACTTAATTCTTTGTTTAACATAAAAAGATAGGCATTATATCTGAGTTGTTTCTATCTTCTCTGTTTCAGGATAGTAGTGTAGTTTACAGAAGAATGTATTGTACAAAATAAATAACTTACCTACTTGAACAACTCATGAATATAATACATTGCTATTAGTAAAAATAATATGGCTATTTATTTTTCTAGCATTCTTAATACACAATCTGTTTTAAACAGTAAACCTAACTAGGCATATTAATATTCTTTTCTGAAAGTAACTATCTACAGAAAGAAAAGATTCTCTGAAATAAATAATAACTTTATTCAAATAAGATTTCTATCATATCTTTCATCTATTTAAATTATACTTCCTGTGCTAGAGTATCGTCTGGTCCATTCCAGACGGGGAAAAACACAGGTTAGGATTATTTCATCAAATACAGATTCAATATTCAAATAACTAAAAGATTACAAGCTTTAACAGTTCACTACAAAACATGTAAATCATTCATTATTCATTCATTCTCAGATATAAACTTTTAACACAGTAAATAAAAAACTATAGAACCTGTTTTAAGTTGGACAACAACAACGTTGGGAGGCCGTTCCTCCCTACCAACTCCTGGAGAGCGCTCAAACAATGACTTCTCAGGACCCCCTAGCCTGTTCTTGGTCTCCTTGGCTGAGAACTGGTGGAGCATGCAACAAGATACTAGTCCAATGACTTAGTACTAACTCTGCACTCAGCAGTAAGATCCTTTAGCTGAAAAGCTGTACTAAATCACTTTCTACAGTTTATCCCTCAAACACATTCCACAAATTCCCTTCCCAATGAAATCCTCTGAAGTATATCCACCTGAATGGTTCTTCTTGGAATGAGCAGCCTCAGCTCTCTTCAAATGGGTATTTTTATTAAGATTGCCTAGGTCTTTTTGGGTTAATTGTCATTAATTAAGCCACCTGCTCTAATCCCACTTTCTTGGGGGATCATGACCCCAAATGTAGGGAGGTTGCCACCTGCAACATTGGAAGTGTTTGAGGATGCTACCACTTGTCTATTTGCTCTCCACCCAGTCTCCTCCACCAACTTGACCAGTAAACACTCTTTTAACAACTCTCCCAAGCTGTTGTCTCCACTTTTATTTATTTATAATTAAAATATTCAGAATTACATTCACACCCTTGACTCTGCTAAGTCATCATTTACAACTTAGCATAAAATTTAACATATTGTCTTGAAATAAAATCAAATATGATCATATATTTTTTTTACAAAATTGGGGCATGTGACAGATAATGTTATTTTCCGTAGAAATTATGATGGTATTTTCCTCAGGTGTTTAGAAAAATAAGAAGCTAACAATCTTCTGCTTGAAATGCATGCAGGACCTGCACGAGGACATTTTTCAGGTGAACCAATTGCACATAAGGTTTTGAGAGCTGGATACTACTGCCCTACACTGTTTAAAGATGCACATACCTTTGTCTAAAAGTGTGAGGCTTTCCAGAGATGTGCTGGTAAGCTTAAAAAACCAGCCTTTCCCATCCAGTCTATTACTGTCCAGTTCCCATTTCAGCAATGGGGAATGGATTTCGTTGGCCCCATTAATCCTCCCTCTTCATTGCAGCATAAGTATATCTTAATTGCAACATATTACTTTACTAGGTGGTTAGAGGTAATTCCCCTTAGAGTTTCTAATACAAACTCAATTGTATATTTTTTAGAGATTAATATAATCACCAGGTTCAGAGTCCTCGAGTCTTTGGTATTTGATAATGCGTCATATTTTAATCCCATTGATCTTACACAATATGCTCTTGAAAAAGGGATCAAAGTGAAGTATTCTGCAAAATGTTATCCCCAAGGGAATGGACTAGCAGAATATTCCAATAAAAATATGATCATCTTAAAGAAAACTATGGCTACACACCATAAGGACTGGCACACTAAGATCTTCAATTCCCTATGGGCAGATCGAATCACTCCTAAAGTTTCCATCATAAACTCTCCTTACTGCCTTGTTTATGGCAAGGAATCTTTCCTACCATCAAACCTCCTCATTCCATCATTACAAATAGCACAATCTCTCTCAATGGATGATGAATACTTTCCTCTTCAGAATCGAATTGACACATTGCTTAAACTGGAAGAGGAGAGAGAGAAATCTAGAAACAAGTTGTATCAACTTCAACAATTGGTTAAGAGGTGGTTTGATGATAAATCTTCGACCGATCAAGACTTTCAGGTTGGGGATATGGTACTGAAATGGGACAAACCCCACAAAGACAAGAATTCTTACACCAAGTTTCAATGTCCGTGGTCAGGGCCATTCACTATTACAAAAAAGCTTGGCCCTAGTACTGTCCGGTTATAGAAACTGGAAGGTTTCCTTGAGACATATCCAATGAACATCCAACTATTCAAGAAGTATTTTGTTTGAGGTAATATTTTGCTTATCTATACATAGGTGTGTTCCTCTGATTGGCTTTTTCGGGTTTGTTTTTCTTTTGATTGAGTTTTTCTTTGTTTTACTTTTTACAAAACATGGTATTTATGTAGCAATTGGTTGCAGTTGGTGGTCAGTTTATCTTCAAGATTTCTAACCGAGGGATTTTAAGTTGGATATGTCAAAAAAACCTTTACTCGGTTTATATATGAAATAGTGCCTTCATGGGAATACAATCTAAGATCTATGCCAACTCTCTAAAATTGAGTCATTCCTTTCTGGAATCACTATCTATGCAAACCCTCATAATGTTGATTGAAATTTTAGAAGTAGTGTGGTATTCATGTTAGATGCCTCATTGGTGATTGACATTAAATCTTTACGACCTCCTTAACCTTTGTTCTTTTCTTATCTCACCTTGATCACCTTGAAACTGAATAAAACCACCTAAATAATTGTAAATTGCAAGATAGGGGGTCTTATGACAAGCCATTCTATCATGTTCATAGACTTGTTCAGCGAATGACATTACCACCAAATGGTTACCAAGCTAGGGTAATGGATTTCAATTTGCATTTGTAAATAATTTTGTTTTTTCTTTTGTTTTAACTCCACCTTGTTGTATTCAATGATAGGGGGTCTTATCACAAGCCATCCGGACCATGTTCATGGGTCCTATTTTGGACTGGAATTACTGATAGGTGGTTGCCAAGCCATGGTAATTGATTTTTGGTGTAAAAAATAAAAGACAAGGAGTCTCTTGACAGAGCTATTTTGATCAGTTTCCAGGTAGAATTTGTGTATGGCATTGCACCTTACCAACGAAGTTGTATTGTTTCAACTAAGTTCTTATTTTTCTTAAAAAAGGAGAAAAGGAAAAGAGAAAAAGAAGAAAAGAAGAAACGAAGAAAAGAAGAAAAAATATATATGTGTTCTAGTGTATAATAAATCTCTGTATATACTCATCTGCGAGATGTAGAATAGTTGGTGGTGGGGTCTGGTTAAGACGCCTCCTAAGCTGAAATGTCACCGATTCTAATCTCGTCGGATACCAAAAAATCCAACCATGTTAAGGGTTGGTGCGGTCCAGGCCGGGTGCGATCCCCGGGTGATTTTGACAGATTAAATGCCCCCGGTTCATGGTTTCTTAGCCAATGGAAACCCTGCTAGTCAGGGGGGTTCCACCACTTTGCCAAAAAAAAAACTGTGTATATACTCACTAATAAACAATCTACATTCAAGGTGATTATTGGTTTGATGGTCATGACATAGACTAAGGTTTTTCCTAGAGGATTACCATAAACTTCCCTCCTCTGTTTACATCTTGCTTACAGGGATACCTTATTATTTCTAAACCTCTTTCATCTGTTGAGTATCACTATCAGTGATTTTTGGGTCGAGAAGATGACAATTATACATATTACTTCTGTGAGATCCGGTTGTAATTTTATGAGCCCACTATTGATTATAAACTCAAATATTTTTCTAATTGACATATCTCATTTGAAATTTGTAAGTTGGTTTGTACAAAGATAACTGCTTTGCCCAATGAGTCCCCATATGTTACTGGCAGCAACATATCCCATTTTAGTTGCTAAAATGGGAGCCCCATTTGTTCACTAAGGTAACTTTGATGTCCATGAGGTCTTCTTAATGCTCACTGTGGGTGCTATGTTTTAGTTTTTAATAAATTTACTTCAAACCCTTGTTTTTTTTTGGTTTTACGGATTGCAAAAGCAATCTTTTTGCTTGTTATTTTTGTTTTTCCGCAACACGCATTCTGCAATCCTCAACATGGATAGCGGAAGTCCTTTTTTGTTTTTTTGTAGGTTTTGAAAAATATTTACTAGCAACTCGCAATTGCGGATTGCGGGAATTGAAATTTCTTTTGTTTTATTTTTTTTACCTTCTACAACCTGCAACCTGCAAATGTGGATTGCGGATGGTGAAAAGTTTTTTTGCAAATAAAATCTCAATTTTCCTTTCCACATTTCTGCAACCCGCAATGCAGATTGCGGATATCACAAACTTAATAAATAATAAAATTGCAAAATTGCCTTCCCGCAATTTCACAACCCACAATGCGGAGTGCAGATTGCAAAAATCAAAATTTGAAAAAATTGCTTAATGTACGTCTCCGCATTTTGGTCTCTCGCTCTAATATCAACCATTGATCCTTTCTAAATCTACGACGTGGATTTGTTGAGGCTTGGTTTATTTAAATCATGTAAATTTTATGAATTGTTCAACATTTTCACCTCATTAGAGGAAATTTGGGGTCTAAAATGGGCCTTATAAGAAAACGTGCCAAAATAAGTTTTTGTGAGTTGGAATTCAAGAACCAATAGAATTTCAATAAAATAAGTCAACCATAATGGTTGAATTGACATATTTGTCATTAAGAAAAACTACTTTTTTGTTCGTATTTTCGACATATCTCATTGTGTTTTTACTCAAATTTCGATCGGGAGAGCTCGTTGGATGCGGAATTTGATTCCGCATCCAACGAGTACCCACACTGCATAATTTTGATGGACCCCGCTACCCCAAAAACAAGAAATACCTGAAAAAACGTGATGATGACATCATCATCACGTTTTTTCAGGTATTTTTTCATCATCACGTTTTTTTCGGGTATTTATTGTTTTTGGGGTAGAGGGGTCCATCAAAAGTATGTAGTGTGGGTACTCGTTGGATGCAGAATCAAATTCCGCATCCAACGAGCTCTCCTGATCGAAATTTGAGTAAAAACACAGGGAGATATGTCGAAAATACGAACACAAAAAGTAGTTTTTTTCTTTCTTCCTCCAAAATTAATCAAAATTATTTTATTATTTTAACTATTATTTTATTATTTTCCTTAGGAGGCCCATTTTAGACCCCAAAATTCCTCTAATGACAATTTTTACTACGCTAAGATTTCACTGTGATTTTTCTCACTGAGGCCACGAATCCTCTTGTTCTCGAGCTATCCACGGGTAAGTTTCTCAAATTTCTAAATTCTCACCGGCTAAATTTGGTTATTTTATCTTGGGGTAAATTTTAATTATGGTCGCTAGATTTGTATCAGAATTTACCTCCTAGTCTACAAACAAGTCGAGAACTACAAGGTCAAAAACCACTCTGAATGAGAAGAAGAGAAAGGACCCCAATGATGGCATATTCTCCGACACCAGCGGACGAGTGTGAGAAACCTACCACATGGACTGGTCCAAAATATACTATATATTTGACAATGATGGTTTTTCCACCATTTCCCATGACCAGTATCAGTAAGTCCCAGCTACACTGTATTACGACCATACCTCCTTTCATTCCATACACAGACCTGGTCAAGTGGGAACTTGACCATGCAAACCCCAAAGAACTTTCTTTTGAGGACCATGCTCACACCCAACTAGCATCCTTCTGTCCTAAATTTTTTGCAAAATCATATGCTCTTAACCCACCTCGTCAACTGCTGAATGCTCAATTCCTTGACGCTGCCATGACCTAGTTCAATTTTGAAGAAATGATAACGTCATGGATGGATAACCCTGCAGTTTTCATCCCTAAGGATGACAAATCCTATCCCATATTTTGGTTTAGGGAGCCATTTTCTTTTTTAGCTACCATGCTCTGCTAGTTGTACGAGTTACCCAATTGCACTGTGTTTAAAGTTGAATGGGCTCCCATCGCTCATCATGTCTTGACAATAGGTCAATCCTTCAACTGGGTGCAAATTCTATCAGTTGTGTTGAAGGAGGCTATTGAGAAATATCAGAAGAACCTGACGTCCAAGAATCCTGCTTTCTACCTCTTAGAGTATATAATGGAAATTTTATGTGCGACATCTCCATTCCCGACTATGGGATGGAACTAGACAAGGAATTCTCCACTAGTTCACATTTACTGCTCAAATTTATGGGAGGAAAAATTTGTTCCTCATATTTATGAAATCTGCGACCACTTCATAAGGTCGATTTATCAGAATATTTTCAAAGGGGATGCCCACAATTTCTATGAAAGGGCCAGGGCACTAATCTCCATCATGGGTGATTGGTATGTGGGTGGGTATTTCTCCTACATCCGAATTTGGGGAAACAACACTATGCATCTACTGCCAAGGATATTTTCGGACAAGATGGTGCTTCAAGATATATCCTTTCAAACTGTCATGGATGGGGTCTTCCCAAATCTTGAATCAACAAAGAGGAAGTGTTAGCCCAAGTTTCCACTCAATTTGGGATTTCTCACTCTGCAGAACTCCACACATGCTGGCATTCTTGGCAGGGAAATTTCTGATATGAACCTAGGGGAGGCACCTAAAAGGATGCATGATCCTAAGGCATTCTTGGCCAACCATTCTATGCAGGAACATACGAAGATCACCTATTTCCATCTTGAAATCCCCGATGATTCAATTTACAGAGGTGCCAATGATTTTTTAGAGGTGGTGAGTAGGATCCCTACACCTCAGAACAAAATTTTCATCTTCCAGTATCAAAAGGAGATGTTGTGTTACACCACAGGAAGCTCAAACTGACAATGGAAGAAAATATACAAAAGAAAACAACAGAAAATGACGCTAAAGAGTCATTAGCTATCTCTTCCTCTAATCCTACTAAGAAATCAAAGGATAAGGGTAAGTCTGTTATCGAAGGTCCTATACGAATACAAACCTCGTCAACACTTCAAACCCTACACAGATTAGTATAGATGAAGAAGAGTTTAGACAAACTCATCTCAGAAGTGCAGGCACATGCAAAAATTGTTGATCCATAACCAAAGAGGAAGAAATTTAAAGAGGCCATTCCATAGGTACAAATCTAGGAAGTATCCCCACAACCTCTACCACAGGTAGTTCAAAGGGTAGAAAAACTAGTTCTACAAGAACATCCAATTCTGCAGGTCCATCCAATTCAACAACTTGATCCACTGCCCCAAGAAAAAATTGAGGTAAAGGATATTTAAAGTGACCTTGAGGAGGAGATCTCTCCTTCCACATATGTCTGTCCTATCACCATTCCTACTACTTTACCATCAAATCTTACATCCACCCACTCAGTTGGGGATATTTTTGGGACTATGTTTCAACAACACACTTTTTCTGAAATTAATTTGTCCCACATTCTTTCCTCTAGTAATGGAACACCCTCAGTATTTGAATACATGCCCATTTCTACCCCCTTTTCCACCTTACCTATTTTTTCAGCGCCATTTGAGTTGTATACTACTTCTGCATCCTCACAAACCTATTCTTTAGTCTCACAAACTAATAATTATTCCATCCCCACTACTTCTTACGAACCTATCACATATGTCCCCACTTCCATATTTTCACCCCCTTCCTCTATTATTTCCACATCTTCCACTACCATCCCCTCCATCAGTATGCAGATCCCTACCCTTGAAACTCCCAAACCTGCACCCATAGTTACAATCCCTGAGGGAACCATCTCAACAACAAAAGAGATGCTTGACTTTGGAGAAGATGCAGTTGTCTCCTTGGGGCAATATTTTTGGAGCAGAAAATAAAAGGTTGTGGTAAATAAAGGATCCAAGAAGTCCATAGAGGGAACCTTCAAGCAAGGTTCAGTGCCAAACCATATTATCTAGAAGAGAACCTCTACTGATGTAAAACAAGAAGCCCTAGAGACTGCAGCTGCTATGGGAGCTTTCATTGGGGAAAACATTGATTCAGTTTCCCTGCTGAATAAAGAAGTGGAGGAAAAGGAGAAGGAATTGCATAGTTCGAACCAGGACCAAGTACAGGCTAATGGACAACATCAACGGGAACTACAAGGTCTGAAGGATGAATATGATGAGAAGCTGAGGAAACTTTAAGAACAAAATGATCACCTCAAGAAACAACTTGAAAAAGAATAAGGGTTGAATGATGAACATGCTCAGAAAATTGCGACCATTGAGCATCGGCTTAAGGACCTCCAACTTGTATCTGTCACTTCTTCATTCTCCAAGTTTACAGAATAAGAATTCAAACAACTGGCATACATAATTCATGATGATTTGTATCAAAGGATGGTGAGTCTCTTTGAAGGACTCAATGAAATGTAGGAAACATATAATGCAATTGAGTTCCATTCAAACATCCTCCACGATCACAACAAAAGGAGAAATGAAGCAACAAGGGATTTTGATACCTTATTCAACTGGAAAAGGTATATCAAGGACATACATGATGATTCACTAGTTTTGGACAAAGGTACACTCAAGAGGTTCCAGGGTTCAATTGAGACATGGGAGAGTGTTTGTGACCTGGTAGAGTCCATCATCAGAGATGGAAAAGTGGCTTGTAAGAAAAGGTGGTTTGCTTCAGAGAATTAGCTAGCTTTTCTGGACCTGTCGTTGTTGGATCCAATTGATGAAGCCATTCCCTTGAAGCTAAAGCTGGAACAGATCGAAAGCGACTCTGTTAAAACCAAGGAGCAGATCCAGGACATTAGTCATATTCACTTGGACGAGATCAAGGAATGGATCTAGGCACCTCTCACCTCACAAATGAGGATTGACCTTTTCCTCCGAGAATGGGGAAAGGTTAAGAAGAGAGAGATCGTATCTTTGATTTGAAAAGTTGAACTGCACTTGGAACATGCACAATATCGCGACATACAAGATTTATTGGATTCATTTTCCAAGTGGCAATCTTCTGGTGGAAAATCCTAAATTGGATATTTTGTAATCTCATGTCTTGGGAAGACTTTGCTATTTTGCAAACTGTTGTAATAATTATTTAAAGGGAAGGATGTCTCCCAAGTGGGGGGATCGCAGGTGTAATTCTAGAAGGACAATAGGAGAAGGGACTACCAAGGACATACGAGGGATACCATGTAATTTCGGTAAGATTGTAATTTGTTACAGTTTTAATAAAATTTACATTATTTCTTATTGTTCACACAAACTCAACCAACAGGAGTTCCCACTCTATCGACACCCAAACCACTGTGATCTCCCTGAGCACCGGCCTAGATAGGTTTTTCCCTGTCTGGCAACACCCATAGAGCAGATGACTTCTCACCTGAGATATTCAAGGGAGAGCTGATGGAACCAAGTTTCTACAGAATGGGAGAGGACAATGTGCATCAACTTATCAACATTGCGCATCATTAACAGATTTGATCATTCAACTTATACACGCACATAACCAGTCATTATCATTCTTCAACAGATCACATCATTCAATCATAACCGCAGTAAACACATTGATGCGCATGCAGATCCAATAGAATAACCTCATTTAAAACAGGAAAACATTGCATCATTTACAAATCTATGTCGCGGATTCACATAGCATTCGTAATTGAGTTGCAGAAAATAGTAAAATAGGAAAACATAAAAGAACACAATGATTCAGCTCAACTCTCGTCTTGTCATATTACTTCTACACAAAATCACAAATTCTCCAAAACAGTTCACAGATCAACAGATCTCAGTTCAAATGTTCCAAAGATATTATCAACAAGGATAATTAACACTTCCAATTCAACATCTACTTATAGGCTTGCGCCTTTACATTCAAGGTCCACTTAGACAACTTCATAACTAAATCTTAACTGATTCTAAAAAATAATGACCAATATCCACAAAATATGGTCTGAAACTACAAAATATGACACAAAATATATAAAATATTATAATCTTGGCCTTGTGTTCCATCTTCTACCTGTGCGGTGTCTTTGAGCTTGTGCAACATCCACGATGCTTCCCAACTAATGTATCCCAAAACCGCTTGCCAATAGGCCCCCAACACTATCTTGTGGCTTTCCCTCGATCCACGTCAACTGGACATAGTGTACTCGGTGATCTTCAGCTTGAAGTCTTCATACTACGGACTGGTCTCCTTGACTTGCGTCTTGACCTTTTCAACGATCTCTTGACTTCCTGTCAAATCATGTGTCAATGGGTGCTCCACTATCTTCTCAGCAAACTCCTTCTTTCCTTCCTGCATAGTCGTGAGCGCAACAACTACCTTGACAGAAAGTTGTGCTCCAATATCTTGGAACTCATCTAACTGTTCAGTGCACTTCCACTATCACTCCTGAACCTTTCTAACATGCTGCTGCAATTCTTTCAGCTCCTTAGACTTTGTAATTTGAACAGCCGATGGCATTGTTCTCAATGTTGTCTTTAATGTTGCCAGCTGCCCCTCTACCTCCTGAAATTGTTTGGTCAGTTGCGCTAACTACTCATCCTAAATGACACTGCCCTAAAATTGCATCATTGCATTAGTGACCTTCTTCGCGACCTGTTCCATCTCTTCTAGCCGTGTCGCAACATCCTCTATGGCGCTCTTCCTTTCAACAACTTGTTTAGGTGGGGTATCTGGATGCACGATAGCATTCAGATTTGCGTTGTCACGCTACAATTGCACGATGAATTCTCCAAGCCGCTTTTCTTTCTCTACTGCATCTCGCTCCGCAATGCTCTCGTAGACATACTGACAGGAATCTGAAACTGCCTCTTGCAATTGCACAATGTGATCCCAGAGTTGGGCCTTCTCGACTGTTAGTCAATATTGCTCTTTCTTCAAATCTGTGATCTCTGTGGTGCTCTTCTCCCTCAACTCCTCTTGCACCTTCTTCAATCCTTCCGGCTCTTTATGCGCTTCCGCTTCCTTCTCCTGCGATCACAAAAATTGACCGCTGATGTTCTACTCTCTATCAGTAAACTCCTGGTTGGCATCTCTCTGCATGTGCACCAACGTCTGTATAGACAACACGTTGATGTTGATAGATAGATCCTGCAACTGCTGTAGGGAGGTGTTCAAGTCCTCATTGCCAGTCTCAATCGCAATCCAAGAAATCTGAACATTCCGCACCCGCGTCCCAGTGCTGATTGAGCCGAAGTCCTGCACAGCTGCTCCTTCCTCTGGTGCTCTCTTCAAAATAAAATTATATAAAGAATCAATTTTTGTTTTTACCTTCGCAAATCCTTCTTACACGAATTTCTTCATTTCCTTTGATGTTGCGTCTGTTGCATCAATAACTACATTCACAAGCCGATTTAATTACACTTCCATCCCTGGCACTACACTACTGGTCACACCCTGTTCATACCATTTCTTCATCTTGGACTCATCAAAAGAGTGCTCCGAATCCATGTCAATGGGTGTCTTGTCGACTCTGTATCAGATTCATGGTGACTCTGTCGGTCATCTTTATGAATGGGATCAACAAGTGCATCCAATGGGGGTCCTGTCGATACTTCCTCCAAACTAACCGGTTCTCTCCATGCGGTGGACCAATCGTCAACAATCATTGTGATCCCCTCATCAAATAACTTATACAAGGTCAACAACATTTCTTGTCTGGGTCACGCTGCACTTGCACGTGAATGGCATGTGGCCCGATTGCAAACCTATCAATCCTTTGATACTTCATCACAACTTCCTGAGACAACCAGGGAACTTTCATAACTGTCGCCCGCATCGCTTCCCAATAGATCCAAAATTGGATTTCACAATCCTCCATTCTTTTATGTTCCTTTACCCACCATAGATTTTGGTAACGTGCGCCCTTGCACACTTTCACCGCTTCCACGTCCATGCCTTGATAGTCGACTGGATCCATCCAGGGCCACGAGTGCGATCAAAATCAACAACCAACTATATGTGAATGGCCTTTCTCTCGGCCTATACTGCCACTGCATCCTCCGCCAACTGGTTCATCAAAAAGAGCGACCAGTTCATTTATACCCCCTCTATGCATTTCTCTATGCATGCAATAACCCCCGAGTTACATTGTATGGGGTGGTTCTTCTTGACCACTTTGCTGGCCAAAATCCTTACATCAATATGCACCGACTGGTCATTAATACTATCAATGTGGTAATCTCTCCTGTCACACTCCAACGCATAGTGCTTCTTCAACCTTGCCGCAAGCTTCTTGTCATTATCCTTGCCTCTAAAATACTACGAAGGGTCTGGCCCATCCTTCAAAAATTAGCATGATATATGATATAAAATCCACCATGATTTATACTGGTGTGTCGAGCCACAATATTCCTCCATGAAAACATGCTAAAAGATTCTTTACGCAGGCGTTCGCCTCTTTTAGCCGCCCAAAATGCGACATGTTAATTAACCCCAAAAATCCCGCCTTGTTCAACCCGCTCTCCCAATCCCGCAGAATACGTTCTATTGGGCCTCCTTCTACTATTACCATCGACACATATGGTTCGTTTGCGACATCTTCCCATGCAAGCAAGTCATGGTCATCGTACTTCATCTGCATCAACTCAAGCACGATATATGTAGTGCATACCATCCCCTGTTGACAACAGAACCATTTGTTGACACAAACTCAACAAACAAAACTAGTCGATAGGGGTTCCCACTCTGTCGACACCCAAACCACTGCGATCTCCCTGAACACCAACCCAGACAGGTTTTACCCTATCTAGAAAGACCCACAAAGCGGATGAAGTCTCACCCAAGATGTTCGAGGGAGAGATGACGGAACCAAGTTTCTGCAGAATGGGAGAGAACAATGTGCATCAACTTATCAACTTAGCGCAACATTAACAAATCTGATCATTCAACTTATGCACTCACATGACTAGTCATTATCATTCTTCAACAAATCACATCATTCAATCATAACCGTAGTAAACACATTGATGTGCAAACAGATCCAACATAATAACCTCATTTAAAACAAGAAAACATCGCATCATTTACAGATCCATGTCGCAGATTCACACAACATTCGTAATTGAGTCACAGAAAACAGTAAAATAGGAAAACATAAAAGAACACAATGATTCATCTCAACTCCCGTCTTGTCATATTACTTCCACACAAAATCACAGATTCTCCAAAACAGTTCACAGATCAACAGATCTCAGTTCAAATGCTCCAAAGATATTATCAACAAGGATAATTAACACTTGCAATTCAACATCTACTTATAGGCTTACGCCTTTACATTCAAGGTCCACTTAGACAACTTCCTAACTAACTCTTAACTGATTCTACAAAATAATGACCAATGTCCACAAAATATGGCCTGAAACTACAAAAGATGACACAAAATATACGAAATATTCTAATCTCCGCCTTGTGTGCCATATTCTACTTGCGCGGTGTCTTTGAGCTTGCGCAACATCCACGATGTCGCGCAACTAATGTATCCCAAAACAATCTGCCAACACTTATGTTATGTTTATGGTTATTCATCAAATATTTTTCATGGATTTTGGTCATTTTTCTATTTTTCTGACAGATTGATCATAGGATGATTATTTATCAAACATGGTAACTTATGTATTGATGTTTCACTACAATCTTAACGTGCTGAATATGCATTAAATAAATGTTTTTGCTTAATTCATATGATATTTCCTGCAACTATTAAACAATCATTTATGCCCATTACTGATTTTTGAAATGGTATTATTTGATAGAACAATTATACACATATAACACTTTGGATAGAGCATTACAATTTTCATTGTTTAGTTTCATTCAACGTTTGACAAAAGGGAACAAGCCTGATCTATATTTCTATACCTTGGGTTATTATTTCTTTGGTCATAAATCATACATCGTAATTGTTATGCTTAAAATTATTCACAATCAGTGTCTAAGTTTCCTCTGACATTTTAGTCTAGCATCTAGTTACTTCGAAACTTTCCCAAATCTTCCCTGGAGGAAAAGCATATTCATTTGGATCTGAAGAACCCTTGTGCCAGTGGATGCCTTGTATCCATAGGATTTATTCATCCCAAACAACTCGGGGATAGAATTATCTTTGCGTGGAATCTTTCTGAATCCTTTATGGTTGGAATATCTCCTTGTGTTGATTGACTGTAGATTATCCAAAAACCTACAAGCCCGAGCCATCAACACATATGCAAAAGGATCGCGGAAAGATAGACAAGCACAACCACACAAAAGAACACAAAGATTTATCCTCGGAAACCCTCATGGGGAAGAAAACCTAGCAAAACTCCCTCTATATAGATGAATCAAAAGTACAAAGACAAGACCCCAAACAAGTGCTCCTTCTCCTAGCATTTATGTCTCTCTCTCTCTCTCTCTCTCTCTCTCCTATGCGTTATACACAAGTGTGTGTGTTTTAATGAGGAACACAACTTCTTTATTTATACTCTTTCTGTCACTTGACTTTTACCCTAACAAGCCAGCCCCAACAAACTTACCGGGCCGAGTTCACCTAGGAATACACAAAACAATATTATATTATATTCAAGAGGGTACTATTGACCCGACTTACAATGAAGGTTATACCTCATGACTCTATGATGACCAAATACAATAATAACATCCCGACGGAGGAATAAAACATCTCCCATAGATTACATCAATAAAATACATTTAGAATATTCTTCGAAGTTACAATATTTCAACATATCCCACATGTACAGAAATACAAAAACTTAAACAATAGAATATGAAGTTGGTTCCAACACTGTTGCATAACACATCACTATTGCATAACACATCACCAGTCATTTCTAACCTCCACACATCATTATTGCATAACACATCACCCGTCATTGCTAACCTGCACACATAACTATACTTTAAAATGCTTGGCCTTGGCTAGATTGGATTTTAATCCTTTATGTAATGGTTATATCCCACATTAAAGTGGAAGAATTTTTTTTTTTTTTCAGATGGAAAGATCCACGGGAAACCCAGCAATACTTCCCCACATTTGTGGATGGTAGAGGTGGTAAACCGCCGGCCATCCTAGAAAAAGGCCTAACCCTAGAGGACTCAAGGCTCGAACCTGTAACCTTCCCCCAAATCGAGAGAGTGTGTGCACATATTACCAATTGAGCTAACCCTTGGGGCTTGGAAGACAAAGTATATTTATGACATGTGACTCTAACCTTACGCATAGACCATAAAAATTGATTCATGTCTCTTGATTAACGCTTCATGCATAGACTTTGAGATATGGTGTAGGCTTTTATTTATGGTGTCACAGGTTACTATAAAACATGAGATGATAAAACAACTTATGACTTTAATAGTTACGTAAGATGAAAAGGATTATGGAAAAAACTCTTTATTTTGGAAAAATATCCCAAAATAAAATCCTTTACCCAAAACCAAAAGTATTATAAAACATAATAATTATTTTTTTAAATCCTTTATCCAAAACCAAAAGTATTATAAAAGATAATAATAAAAAAAATTAATTTTGGCTTAAAATCCTTTATCCAAAACCAAAAGTATTATAAAAGATAATTATTCTTTTTTAAATCCTTTTTCCAAAACCAAAAGTATTATAAAAGTTAATAATTCTTTTTTTTTTTAATTTTGGCTTTTAGGGAAAGTTCTATATGAGATGTGATAGGTTACGCTCGTAAGGTAAGGCTTACAATCCTTTGATGGATTCGGTTCTATGTGAATGGGTGAATAACTATGGAAATATGGTATAAAGAAATAGAGTATCATGGATATATATAAAAGTTTACCAACTTGGAATTTAAGATTTGACACAAAGGATTTACATTTTTGGCAACATTTTGAACTTTTTGGCACCGCCTCCTTTGGATTTTATAGTCAACATGTTTCCAAAAACTAATTTTTTTGATAGAGTAGTTTATGGTACAAACAAGGTGCAAACACATTTTTAGAATGTAAGAGACGACATGTTAGTTTTTATAATATTTTATTATTTTTTAAAAAGGACATGTGTCAGCTCTAGGATGAGCACGAAAGGAGTTACACATCTTCCCCTATTGGGCTATAGAATGCACCTCTTTAGGGAAATAAGCAAGACACTGGTGTGACCACTATCCAATTACAACCATGATGATAAATTATCATTCTAGGTGATCCTCTTAGTGCAAAAACTCCTCCATTATGTCTTACTACATAAGCCATAGTGATTTCAAACTCTAACCGATTGCAGTACATACTCATACTGAAGATCCATGGTGACCAATTACTAGACAAACACTTGTTTGTTCTAAATACTGAAGATCCATGGTATGGATATGTCCTCACATACCTCTACACATAAAAATATGCTTCCCATCTCTCATGTGATGATCATCGACATGCTTGCCACCAAGGCCCTCATTATCTACTCCTAGGAGACATTCTCTATCGACGTGGGTCTAACACCATTTTTCAGATATGTTTATCCCATGATGAAGCTGACCAAGTCCTTAATGGTTACCACAATAATGCATGTGGTGGCCACTTATTAGGATTGGCCACCACCGAAAAAAATATCCGAGCTCGTCACTTTTGACCTTTGCTCTTCAAAGGTTGCATCCACGTCATCAAAAGACGTGGAACTGTCAAATATCCTCTAGGAAAACTAGGGAACTTCCTGTCCCGTTTCATCTAGGCATCACTATCGATCCCTTCTGGAAGTGGGGAATCAACTTCATGGAATTCCATCTTGCATCAACTCAAGTCCATAAGTATATCATCATCTCCATCGATTACTTTACTATAGTCTAATTTGAGATATTCATTAAAAGGTTCTATACTTTGATCATTAAGAAATTGAGATTAAGGTTTTTCCCATTGGCTACATAGTGTGGTAATTTGTATCCTTATAATTCTCTCTAGAATATTTGATAGTGTTTGTACTATAATTTATTATAGTTTGCACTTTAATTCAATTACATGATATCTTTAAACTAAAAGATAGACAAGCACATCAATACACAAGTACACAAAGATTTTCCTTGGGGAAACCATAAAGGAGAAAACCCCGCAACTTTTTCATAATAGTTCCATCACTTAGTACAATGTCAAACCAAGATAGAATACCCAAAGATAATATGTCTTCAACAACTTCTTTCTCTTCTTCACCAACACACTTGTATTTCTCTCTTTTAAACGAACTTGCTTGTGTGTTGTGTGTCCAAATGAGGGAGGGTGCCTCCCTATTTATACTTTACATGTGACTGACCCAAAACCCTAACCGGGATGACTTCCTAACCTATCAAGGTCGACTTTCCTCACGGGAGACTCAAAATACATTTAACAATATTTCTTCTGGGGACTATTTCCCAGACTTGGATTGGAGGTTTTTCCTTGATATTTTAGCATGACCAAATACAATGATAACATCCTTGAATGGAGGAAAAACATTTCCGATGGAGGTACAATAAAATATAATAATAATATACAAAAGAATATCTACCGAAGTTACATTTTCAACAACACTCTATCTTAACTAAGAAGGTATTCTTCCAACCCATTCATCATCACAAATGGACATAATATCTAGACATCGTCATCATCACAATATCATCATCGCTAGACCATCATTGTTGGATCACCATCATCACTACTACATCGATTCTCATCTTGTTGACCATTTACTAGTGATATCTATCGAAACTATCCACCCTCAGAATTTCTACAGAGCCAACCCCTTTTCATGTTGGATGTAGGCCTAGATCCCTTATAGGGCTTCATCAACATATCTGTACAATGCCAACCCTTT
Source organism: Pseudotsuga menziesii (assembly GCA_001517045.1). NCBI lineage: Eukaryota > Viridiplantae > Streptophyta > Pinopsida > Pinales > Pinaceae > Pseudotsuga > Pseudotsuga menziesii. The sequence continues at coordinate 1,016,792 of LPNX010661480.1, read as the reverse complement.
TTCATGCTGGACGCAGGGATAATTTTAGGGGCAAAATTTAGCCCATGGGCTATTTTTAGGGGTTTTCCTCCAAAAAAAGATTCACCATTTTACATTTTTTGAAGGCCTGTTTCGCCCAATTTTGATGGGGTAAACTTTTTTCTCCCTAAAAATCGCTAAATTATTATATAAACGATTTAAAATCCTTGGAAATTAAAATATTTTTTGAAAAATATTGCCAATCATTTTATAGTTGTCATTTTAAGAATTGGTAAGATTCGCCAACATTTATACACTTTTAAATAAGTATGGTTCCTTAAAATCATCCCTGGCTGGATGTACGTTGTACAGTGCCAATCTTTTTCCATACTAGGTGTACCTTGTAGTGCGAGTCATGTTTCATACTAGATGCATATCTATGCAATGTCAGTCCGGTTTCATACTGAATGCCTATCTCTACACTATCATTCCTGTTTCATATTGAATGCAGGCCTAGAGTCATCTAGTAATTCACAGAGCCAGTCTTATTTCATACTGGATGTATCTCTCTGCAAGGTTAGTCATGTTTCATACTGAATGCATGTCTCTGCAATGCCAATCCTTTTTCATACTAGATTCCTTCATAGGGTCAGTCCTTTTTCATACTGAATTCTAATCTCTGCATTGCCAATCCTTTTTTCATACTAAATCCCTTCACAGGGTCAATCTTGTTTCATATTGAATGCGGATCTCTGTAGTGTCAGTCCTTTTTCACACTGGATACCTTCGCAGGACCAGTCCTATTTCGTATTGAATGCGGATCTTTACAGTGCCAATACTTTTTCGCACTGGATGCCTTCGTAGGGTCAATCTTGTTTCATATTGAATGCAGAACTCTGTAGTGCTAGTCCTTTTTCATACTGGATGCAGGCCTAGCTCCAACTAGGAATTCATCATCTATAGAGCCAGTCCTTTTTCATACTGGATGTAGGATACCACCGGGACTAATCACTTCCTAGTGTGATGGACACCGATCTGCACCACTCCAACCTTGCCCCTAAAGTATTCCAAATTCACTCTCTCTTTTTTTAACAGAAACCTTGAAGATATTATAGTAATTAAAAAAGTTGAATCCAGCCAAGCATACAAAGTAGGAGGTCTAAGACCTGCATAAAGTGTTGTAAAAACCCAAAATTACAGAAATGATTGAGCTGATGACTAGAGTTTTGAACTTGAAACTAAGCCAAAGAAAACTTATGTAACCCTTCGAAGGGTAGATTCAAACATAAAAACCTAAAACAAAAATTCAAAAAAACATAAAATACCCATTAAGGTAGGTTACTCCTGCTACTTTCCTTTTGTGACATTGACAGGCTGCACCATTGAGGATTCCTCCATTGCTTGAACTCCGGAAGGGTAGTCATGAATGTGGCTGCTTTGATTCATATTGACTAACTTCTGTAATTCATCCTTCATATAACATATAGTGCCCAATACATAATACAAATATCGGTGATTGTCTTCAATCTGGGTGTCTTGATTTTTAATCTGATGGGCCATCTAGTCCGTTGTTCTGCTTCCTTCAGTTACACTTCTTTTCACTATGTCATAGAGCCATCTTAAGTGTTTCTTGGTATCCTGAAGAGAATCCTGGAGGTCTTCCAGAGTAACTTTCTTGTTTTCCATTTCTTTATGGAATGAAAACAGAGCTGAGAACGATGTGTGGTCTCTTTCTCGAGGATTGAGCAAGCAGTCCGAACCTGATATGTTTAGGGGCTCCAAGGAGAGAGAGCTGAAACCTTCAAAGGGAGAGTTTATACTGAATCAACTCTCTACGCTAGAAGTAGGGTAATACCCTAGATCAAGGTTTCTAGAAACTGCTCGAGACGACCGATTCTCCAAGGAAAACTCTCTTTCACTGCTAATAATCCCTTCTTCTACTTTACCGTAACCTGTCACAATGCTATCAACTTCAAAACCAGGGATTCTTTCGACACCGGAGATATCCTTCTCTGCATTGACATAAACAAATTCAACTCTCGATGGAGCGAGAGCGTAAAGAGCATTGGGAGCATAATGAGCATTGGGAGGTTTCATTTGGAGGTCGCTCTGGGATCGTGTGAGTTTTCCAATCCAACTGCGCGATAAGAATTCAAATTTAATTCCTTCACATGGCCTCTGAGATGACAAATGGGTTTCGACAGCCATGATGCCCGCCAAATCACCGAAAATAGGTGGCAATACTCCTTTCTCGAAATTTCATGACTCCCATGCTTGGAATATGACGAATGAGTGGGGATGTAATGCTAGGTGTGAATCCCCCTTCTAGCCTTTTAATCAAGCTGAAATTCTTAGGGGACATAAAAAATGTTGGTAATGTTTCCTTTCACCTTGGTTGTTCCAATTTTTAGCTTGGCACCTTGGTTTTCCAACTTATCAGCCTCTGAATTGTTACCTCGGAGGATGTGGTGATAGGAAACTTAAGCTTTTGCAATGACTTGATGAATATGATCATAAATTATTTTTATTTTAGGCACTCCTTTACTGAAGCCATTATTCATTTTGGGAATTACTTTCTTAGAGTCTCCTAGAACAGTGATTTTGGAGATGTTGAGTTGCCTTGCTATATTCATTCTGAAGTAGAGCGCAATCCATTCAACCTCATTGTTGGTTTTTCGAACCAGACCCCAAGCATAAGATGAAACTATATTTTCTCTGGGATCAAAGATGATCCCATCCGCACCTACCTCCCCATATTCCAAATTCACTCTCAGCAGAGGCTTGGTAAATACATCATCTATTTGATCGTATGTTGCAACATACTGGAGATTCACTGCTCCTCTCAGCCCCATATCATGGATATAGTGATATCGGATCTCGATGTGCTTTGAATTGAATTCTCAGACAACTTCACACAACTATGGTTGTCACATTTTACACAAGTAATCTCTCACTCGACATTGAACAATCCTGCAAGTAGATTCTAAAAATACACTACCTCACAACTTGTTGAACAAGCTGCAATATAATCCGCCTCGGTTATACTTAGTGCTACGCTCGTCTGCTTCTTGCTGCACCAAGAAATCATGCCAGATATCAAGCTGAAGAAACACCCTAAAGTGCTCTTCTTATATGTAGCACTACCATCCCAATCAGAGCCAACATATCCCTACAAGAAGATCCTCTAATATTTCACATATATGAGTCCATACTTAATCGTACCCTCCAGGTACCTCAACATGTTCTTTGCTATAACCATGTGAACACGTCTCGACTCCACCATGTACTGGCTCAAAGTGCTCTCCACAAAGAATATATTCGACCTCGTCTTTGTCATCAAAGAACCGATCATCTACTTGTATATTGTGGAATCAATTGTCTCTGAAGCAGGATAACACAACAACTTCAAGTTCATTGCCAATGGTGTATCCTCACAATCCAACATCTTAAATCTCTTCAAGGTATCAACTACATATTTTCCTTGGCTAAGGAATATCTCCTCTGGATTCTTCCATACCTCTAATCCCAAGGATCATGCCAACATTCTTGAACTTTGAGATCTATTGTAGTCACTCCCTCTAAAGTGGAGAACCATCCTCCCTCTACATCTGGTACTCTCTACATCGGGACATTCTGCACTAGAGTGATATGTAGCTTCCTCTGTTGTTGATCTTATGTGTATCCATATATGTTATCTTTCAAGATCATTTTGTACCAAGATCCTCTATCTTGAACTTTGTTGAAAGTTCCCCTTGCACCCATCTATGAGCTTCTCATCCTCTATAAGATTCCATATTCAACCTTGTAGAAAAGGTTGATATCTCCATCACTCTAGGTGATCCTCAAACCCCTCATATAGTTGTATGTTCTATGCTATGGTTTTCTTCCAATCCTTTACAAATCCTTCTACACACATGTGGTTCTATGCTCGATATGCACTTCTATTTCACCGAGGTGTGTCTGGCCAATCGAATCCCTCTTTACGAGAGAAATCATGAACCTTTCTTTGTATATATCGATACTTCCATCTATTGTATTCTTGATCTTATAGATCCACTTGGAAGATACTACATACAATCCTTTAGGTCTCGACACCTCATCCTAGACATCATTCTTCATGATCAACTAGTACTCTTCGATCATAGCATCCTTCCATTCTTTCTTCTTTGTTGCTTCTTCATAGTTGGAAGGATCTGCATCAATGATGTCACACCACAGTGCCACATAACTGGAGTGTGTCTAGGGCCTCTTTCTTTCTCTAGAAGTCTCGTCTGGAGCACCATACTTTTCTTCATCTTGAATTATCTCTCGTGTCCAGGATGATATTCTATGTACGTGTTCACCTCTAAAGGTGGATCTACCTCTCTCTGTGACTCAATTATATCACGATTCTCATATTCTTGTGAAGCTCTTTCTTTCGTCATGGAAAATCTGACCTTGGGAGCTTCAGGTTCCTCTTCATTTTGTTGGAATGGATCTTATTGAGTGTTATGGATGAACCATCTTCATAGCTTGTTCTTCGAAACACGTCTCATCCTTCTTTTATTGTATGTGATTGTACACGATATTTCCTACAATTCAAATTGATTTGTATGATTAGAAACATTTAATATTTTTCAAAACATATTAATAATGACAAATTCTTATGCATAAATACATATGTCATAGAGTCATACAACTATCTTAGCCAATGCAACATTTATCCATATCTCATATACATACGGTAATTTTCTAGATGCCTTCCATCTTTACCAAGGAATTATTAAGAGTGTGCACTACTCCCAACATTTTAGCAAAGATATTTAATTCTAGATAAGTAGCAATGGAATGTTTTATCGCACCAATATAAGCTACTTACCCATCACATGCATTTATTAGTATATTGTTCATGAATGCAAACATTCTGACACGCATAATACAGTTTCTAAATCTAGGAATAAGTAAACAATATCATTTAAGTAACTATATATATAGGAAATGACAATTTAAACACTTATCTTTGTTTGTTTGGTGGGTGTAATCCCTTTTAATCCTTGTCTCCTTGCAATAATAACTGGAGTCTCTAACAATGTGATTTTATCCATCATATGGTTCTGAGGATCTATGTTTGTCTTTCTCATGATCGGAAATGTTGAGCAAATATTCTACACCATAAATCACATGGGAATGTGTACTAGTTCTAAGTGTCCCTTATTTTCAATTCACAACTGCAACCTGAATTAGATGTTCTTCTTCAAATCAAGTTCATAAGGTATGACCTTCATCATTATGGGTTGAGTCCTTAAAGTACACATTCCTCATCACTTGAGGAATATTCTTTTGTTCTTTTCCTTTCTAGTTCATCCTATTCAACAATGTGATCATGATGCCTCTTCTTGTGTATCATAGTGGATCCTTTGTTTCTGGGGAAATCTTTTGCAAAGTGGCCTTTCTCATCACATGTGAAACATCTAAGATTGGAGTAGTCTTTTTGAGGTCTATGATTCTTTTGGAATCTATTGGGAATTCTATGAGGAAAATCCTCCCTCTTGCTTCTATTCTTACTTGCATGTGTTGTTAGGGCTTGATCATTATCAACTCCCATCTTTTTTTTCTCTTGACACTAATCGAGATTCTTCTTGAGTGCATTCTTCTCATAATCTGTTGAACTTGATTAGCTTCTTTCTAGCACATATCCATTGAATGAATGAGCGCCATGATCTTGGGAGACCATTCAAAGTAGTCATCACCATCTCTCATTCTTCAACATTTTCTTCAATGGCCTCTAGTTCCTCCTTGATTTGTGAAACCCTAGTGAAGTAGTACTGAATGGTTTCTAAGTGTTGGATCTTCACATTCTTGAGTTGATTTCTCAAGGTCATCTTCCGGTTGATGTTCTTCCCTTTGAATAGTTTGATCATGGCATCAAACATCTTTTTAGGAGTCTTCAAGGATGATACATGAGGAATGAGGTGATCCTTGATGGAGTATGCAATAATCCTTTTGGCTCTTATCATGTTCTTGTTGTGGTTTTCTTTTTCCTCATCTCCCTCTAGTTTTGGGACCTCCTCATTGACATATTTGTCCAAGTCATTCTCTTATAGGATAAGAGAGATTCTATACTTCCATGATCAAAAGTTATATGCTCCTTTAAGCTTATCCTCAACCTTGGTGTGATTCATCATCTTGATATGAGAACCTCAAATGGAAATAACAATGGAATAGATATTACCAATTTAATATTTTGAAGCTGATTCTGGAGCTAGATGACCCAGGGTTCCATAGATAAACCCTAATTTTCCAAACTTGGAATCTTGAGATTATGCTTGGATAGGAAGATGCGCCTCCTTGAGGCAACTTGTCTAGTGAGGTCCTTTTCCAAATTCTGTGGATGAAAGCTCCACAAATATGATGCCTTAGTTTCTTCCGACAATAATGATTAGGTCAAAATTGAAACTCCTCCAAACTGGAATCTTTCTCTACCAAAAGGTGTGCCTCCTTGAGGCACATTAGCCTATCCTTCTTTTCCAGAAAGTTCATGGAGAAAAGTTTTATAACTTGGAAGCCTTAGTTTCCACAACTACACAATTCCTTCTTCCCGGGTGGCTCTAATACCATGTTAGATTTTTCACTTTAATTCAATTATATTATATCTTTAAACTGAAATATAGACAAGAACAAAAATACACAAGTACACAAAGATTTTCCTTGGGAAACCATAAAGGAGAAAACCCTGAAACTTCTTCAGAATAGTTCTGTCACTTAGTACAATGTAAAACCAAGATATAATACCTAAAGATAAGATGTATTCAACAACTTCTTCCTCTTCTTCACCAACATAGTTGTCTTTCTTTCTTTTGAGGGAACTTGCTTGTGTGTTGTTTGTCCAAATGAGGGATGGAGCCTCCCTATTTATATTTTACATGTTACTATACCAAAACCCTAACCGGGATGACTTCTTAACCTAACAGGGTCGACTTCCCTCTTGGGAGACTCAAAATACATTTAACAATATTTCTTCTGCAGAGTATTGCCCCGACTTACAACAAAGTTTTTACCTTGATATTATAGCATGAACAAATACAATGATAACATCCCCAAGCTGAGGAAAAACATGGGAAAAACATCTCCGACAAAGTTACAATAAAATACAATAATAATATACAAAAGAATATCTTCCGAAGTTACATTTTCAACAACATAATTAAGTGCAAGTGTACAACCATTTTTATATACAATTCCAAAATTAAATATATATTTTTTCCTTTCAATCTATTATATTATTGCTAAAGTTTTCTAAACTGATCACATGGGGTATAAATCCATAACTAATTACACAAAACAAAATTTCACAATATTAAAAACAATTTGTTTAATGAAGTGTTGGTCAGATTTTCTGACTAGGCCAAGTTGAGGAGATTACGCCCACACAAGTCGCTTAGAGTAGCTCCCGGTGTGTTTGGAATGGAAAAATATCGCAGGTTATGGTCCTGCTACCAACTGAATTTATCCTCTTAAGGAGAGCGTAAAAATTCAGTAAAAATTTATCCTAAATTTTTATTACTGCTTAAAATAAACCCTAGAGTTAGTTTTCTAAGTCTAAGTTATCCTAAAGTGCTTTCTTAAGGAAAGTCTCATGTTTTAGGGTTTTGTTTTAAATGTTTTGACTAATAAACTATTTTAAATTTCAACAAACTAATCTAATTCTATTTAACAACTATTAAAACAAACTAATCTAAAATGTGAATGGAAATCAACTAGCTATCCTATCTCAGCTGAGAGAAAACTTTTAGACTACTATATCAACTATCAATTAACGATTATAAATAACAAAGTGAAATAAATCATACAAATCCAGATAAGAAACTATCAGAATTGTTATCACTAATAACACTTTGTTTAATAAAATTTACAAAAACACAGAGAATAAAATAAGAAATTATTTTATTCACTATGTAGATGTATTTTTCAACAGATAATTGAAATTCAACATTAACATCTGTATATAAACAATATAATAACTTAACATTCAAAAAAACTATCAAAATATAGATGTAATCAATATAAGCTATGAAAATATAATACTATCCGATCACAATCACCAACAACATTTGAATAACCATGACATTGATAGTATCAACAATAGATATCGATATTGAGTGATAAGAGTACTTAAAACTATATTAATGCAATGAAAACTAAGTTCAATTGCACACAGATTTAAGTAAGAAAATTGCTTTTGAAATATATATATTATAACAAAGATCTGAAAACAAAATTTGATACCAGTCTTTGATGTGCCAATGGTAATCATCCACGAAGAAAACTTCAGTATACTAATCAAAACCAGAAATGTATTATATGTTTCATAAGTATTTTCACTAGTACTCCCATCGACCCTCACTAGAATAATTTCCGTAGTTTTTATAATAACACTTTGATAACTACATCCCTAACTCTATGCAACTGATAGCTAAAAATAGATTTTAAAGTCTGTTGTCTATGAAACATCTAAAACCTATTTATGATCATTTTAAAATGTTCTCCAATGATGCACTTGGCAATAGATCGTTATCATGCCCCTCTCTTTGAATAGTGTCCCGTTCACATTGACAACGAATAGCAACTAATTGTAACATCTAGCAAATGTGAACAGATAAAGCGTGACCATCATAACTGTATGCTAGCTATTAATGCACAGTTCATTTCCCTTCGATGAAGTGGCCTCAAAAACGCATACCGATCAACTAACCATCTTCATTCCATTCAATGCATTTATATCACGAGCACACTTGTAACAAACAATTAAAATATAAATAAAAATTATAATTACAATTATAACAAGATAATTGAATAAGAATGTAGAAAAATCCTATAGAATCTTTGATTCTGTGGGATGTTCATTAAATTGTACATTTACCTGTCAAAATTGAAATCACAATAAATAAAAATAGACTAAGTTGTTGTGATTTGTAACTTGATGGCTTTCCTAGCTTCTGATAGCTTGGCCCTGAGTTTATTTTTTCTTCATGGATTTTTTCATCTTTCAGCAATTTTTCATTGGTAGCTGCTAACAATTTATTTTATGCTTTGTATCTGTCCTTCTTGGCTTTCATTTGTTGCCATCGGTCTACCCACATAAGTAATTCATTTTTTTGTTGTTGTAACTCTGTTTTCAACATATCACGAGCTTCTTCAATGTCTTTTAACTTATCAACCTTATGTTGCTTAGAAAGCTTAATTGACAATTTCGCTGCTTTTAAAGTTTCTACTAGAGAATCCTCATCATTCAATGGTGACTTAAGTCGAACTTCATGTTCAGATTGTGCTGGTAATGATGAATCATCTTTCGCGACTCTCTTAGGAGATATCACCAAATTATCATGATTATTACTCTGTTCTTGTTCAAAATCATTGATTGGGGTTTCATGAGGAGGATATTCACCCTCGTTGTCACTGTTATCTTCAACAACGATAGGTTCACTACTCTATTCCATGGTTCTTGGAACTGAAAGACTAATCATACTCATAGTAGACCTTTGATCTGTTGTTTCAAATTTTCTCGTGCTTGGTTCAAGAGGTTTATTGTCACCTTCCAGATTTTCTCCTTTTAACTCATGCTTCTTTCTCTCTTCCATTATCTTAGGATACAAATCATCTGTTAATTTATCAGAGTGTGTCTGGAAAACCGTTTTACTTCCCTCTCCCACTTCATTTTTTGTCTTGGGTTGGTCAGGAGGGTTTGAAGTATAAAATTTCTCATTCTCAACTATCAGACAAATCTTATCCAGCCCTTCATGATCAGCTATATGATCAGTCTCTTCTTTTATTTCTCCTTCACAAGATCAGGCCAAAATTGGGTAAACCTGAACTCATTTTCTTTTAAGAATTCATCCCAAGTTTTTTCTATTGTAGCTAACTGATACTGAACTAACATTTTGATCAGCCCGTGATGAAAAAGACTACGGTCTTGATTACCAATAGTACGTTGAACCGTAACAGCCATTTTATGCAAACTATGAAGTAGAAAGTAGGGAAAATTCAATTTCAAACCCTTAAGAGACATTAAAATTCTCAGATGATATAATTGGACATTTGAGTACCAACCATCACAAGAAATATACCTGGAAATGACTTCAAAAGGAGCACGCCATTTATTCTTCAAATATTTTACAGGAAAGCTGAATTTAAGGTGTGCATATTCCTTTGATAATGGAAGAAGAAACTGCTTAAACTTTTTATTGTCTATTCGTGACCCTTTGAACGAGCGTTCACCAGTTCGAGGCAGCTTCGTGGATTTCGAAATAAATTCTTCGTCTATGACTAGCTGTAAATCACCTATCTGAGCAATATTTCCATCAAAAGACAACGCAAATTGTCTGGTAACTTCCTCATTGTGTACATTGAAACCCCAAAAGAAGAGTTTCCAGTCAATTTTCTCAAATAAGGCAAGAACTTCAGGATCGGCTTCTAACATTTCAGGACCAGAAAGATCAAAATGACTTAAGGGAGCCATATATTCAACTATCAGTTCTTTCTTTGATAGAGGATTAAAAGGCGTTGTAAAAACTGAAGGAATAGGGATACGTGAATACACAGACATGATATGAACCCTTACGCGATTCTGGAAGAGCTAAAGAGTAACCCTAGACTGGTTTCTTACGTGTGAGAACTTCACCATCAAACCACCGTAGGTATTCATCAAACAAATTGATATGATCTGAAATCATTACTAAATATTCGAAATCAAATGTTTTCATGAATGTAATACGACTGTCAGATAGGATGATGTTAATATGAAAATATTTGATCAAGGTAATTATTTCATATTAAAGTCCTTTGAACAGGTGTTAACAAAATAGCCATTCGTATCCTGTAGCAAACACACGACTACCAAACGTTAACAGGAAGGGTCATGCGTGGAAGTTAATCGCACTATTAAAAACCAGATGATGTGAAGTCTTTCATTACAAATAATGATGTCTCCTAGGGTTTCGTAAATCCAACCAAGCACCAAGATCAACCTTGGATGATAAATTAAATTTTCAAAACCATATTAAATAGATTTGAAAAGTAAATTATATATTTTTTAATAATACGATGAACTCATTGAATCCAAATCATCATATGACCAATTGCAAAGTTTGATTGGATGGAGAATTTTATCAAAAACTAACACTAGATTAAAATTGATTATTATGACTATAACACAAATATCTTTATAACATTTGAAATGATATATAAAGGTAAACTTTGTTTATTTTAGAAACCTATATACAACTTCCCATAATTTGTTTATTTACTCATAAAATGGCATAGTATTTAAAAGATAAATTTTTAATGTAAAAATATATCATTAGGGTTCAAACAGGGTATTTAGTTTAATTCATCAACCCTAATCATATAAATTACAAAAACTAATGATGAATACTTTGTCAAAAGGAATAAAAGAAATCAATAAAACCTAACTGTAACAAGTTCAAAATGCATTTCCAATTATCTTTAATTTAATCCAAAAAAAACTATTTAGCGAGCTATAATTATAATATTTCAAATCAATATATAATCAAATATTAAATGATAATGAAAATTGATTATATATAAAATTAACAGCTGCTAAAATATTAAATTTATGAAAATGCTTCTTAAAATTTCAGTATGATCATTAATTCTTTTTTTAATTGAGAGTACCTTCAGAATCGAAGATTCTGAAGGAATTCTTATATAATTTTGTGATAAATCATAGAAGAGAACTGATCATTTTTATTCAGCAAAGCAGGAAAAAAAATTGAGAGGGTTGTTACATGCCAACAAATGGCGACGACCTGGGCGAACTAGTTATCTCTGCTCAAACAATTTTCAAATGATGGTAAAAACAAAATCTTAAAATCTATTCAAAACAATAAAAAATTCTCAGTCTAATAAAAACCACTATCAAATTTATATTCGCAAGTATAATTCAGAATTATCCCATCTCTATAGATAAGGATTTTGTTAAAGATAAGCTTAAGAATATCCTAGTCAAAACAAAGTACTTATAGTAATGATAATCTGAACAATCAGTATAAGATATAGGAATTTACTTCACTAAATTTCTAGAATATGTTCCATGAATATAATGGTTTTTCTTATATATATATAAGATCAAAACCAAAAATAAAAAACAATTTTTTTAACTGAAGACTACTCTATAGGCATGATAACTTGATGTAATAGTATCATTCACAAGAACTGCCTAGAATAAGCAAGCTGGCTCATGATGAGACCTCTTGTCTCTTGATCATTTGACCAAGAGCCATCACTTCGATGATCAAAAATGAAGTTATATTAGACATCACTGATGATCATAATTAGGCCGGCTCGTGATGAGACCTCCTATTCTTCAATCAAAGTTATGTTTCACTTTATTGAGTTTGAAAGTTTAAATTTTATAAAATAAGAGACCACTACCTAGCATGGTAACCAAATGGTAATGTTAGTCACTAATATCACCAGAAAATGAATCAGCTGGCTCATGATGAGACCCCCTATCTCTTGACCTTATGACCAAGAACCATTATCAGTTTCCCAATAATGTCATGCCGATGATATTTATGATCCTGATCGGATCGGCTTATTACTAATACCTTCCGTCTCTTATTTTAAACTTCAGAATTTTATTGAATGGAACAGATCTAAAATTTTTCCAGATTGTAAATAACTTAAAAAGAAATTACTGATGATAGAGATCCATAAAGATTTTTCAAAGTACAATTTTTGAAAAAGACATTAATCAGCCATCCTAACTATCAAAAGAAAATAGGAAAATGAGGGATAATCTGAACGATATTTACAAATAATGATAGGTTCTTAATAGACTTAAGAAACTCTGATCATTCTAAACCAATTTTTAAAAGACCTAGTCTAATACCATAATTTTAAATTAATGAACAAACTGGGTTTAAACCACGCGACTTATTTATTTACAAATGTCCTCTCAACAACATATGTACATTAGTGACTAATTATCTTAAAACATATATACAGAGATTTGACAATCTTAGATACAAATGATTGACAGATCAATACTTGACTGAAAGAATCTATCAATTCTTAATTTAAGAAAATCAAAAATAAGTTTTGAGAGTATTTATACATGGATCAAATGAAATTTGAATGTACATAAGAATTAGGAATTGTATCATAATTCTGTTTCATAAAAGATTGTATAGAATATCAACAATTTTATAAAATTTTATGATGATAATATATACAAAAAATTCTTAAAATTTAAACAAAATTATTTATAGAGAGAAACTGATTAAAAAATAAAAGAATAAAAATTGTACAATAAACAAGCTCATATACAAAATTATTAACAAATTCAGGGCCTGAAAAAGTCAGCAAAAATATTTTTTTAAGATCAATCCATTTACTGGAAATGTTTTGAACTGACCTTCTAAGGTTTGCAAACGAAAAGTTCTTGGACCTATCTTTTCAGCAATGACAAATGGGCCTAACCAAAGTTTTTGGAACTTGGTATGATCTCCTTTATCCTCGTGGACTTTGTCCCATTTTAACACCAAGTCCCCCACCTGAAACTCTCAGTTAGAACTTGAGGGTTGATCAAACCAGGACTTAACAATTTGTTGATGTTTTACGAAGTGTTGTTTTGACCTGTCCTTTTCTTCCTCAAGTTTTAATAAAGTGTTAATCCTTTTCTCCATTGCTGGACAATCTTTATCCTGAACAGACTGAGCTAATTGTAAAGAAGGTAAAAATAAATTTGGCAGTAAAATGGCCTCAGTTCCATAAACCAGGAAGAAAGGTGAGTTACCTATTGCAGCTTTAGGAGTTACTCTGTCTGCCCAAAGAGCATTAAACAACTTTGTATGCCAATCACGATGGTGAGCTAAAATAGTTCTTTTGAGAATTTTCAACAAATTTTTATTTGTTGATTCAGCTAAACCATTTCCACGAGGATGATAGTTAGCTAAATATCTAAACCTTATACCTTTCTCTAAAGCAAATTGATTTAACTCAACTGATGAAAAATATGAGGCATTATCAAAAACAATGGAATCTAGAACACCAAATCTCGTTATGATAAAAGATTCTAAAAATAAGATAAACTTATTAGTGTTTACAACCCTTAAAGGTGTAGCCTCTGCCCAACGGGTAAAATAATCAGTTGCAGTTATAATGTATTTGTGTTGCATAGAAGAGGGAGGGTTTATTGGTCCTACTATATCAATACCCCATTGCTGAAAAGGCCTTTCTACTGAAACAGGTTGTAAAGGAAAGGCAGACTTCTTAACTCTACCTGCAACAAGTTGGCATTCTTGACATTTCCTGACAAAAGCATAAGAATCTCAAAATAAAGTAGGCCAATAATAGCTATCCCTAAGAATATTATGTTCCGTAGTTTCTCCACCAAAATGACCACCTGCTGGTCCAAAATGTAATTCTTTCAAAATCACTTATGTTTCATCTTTGTCTAGGCATCGAAGTAAAACACCATCTGAATTTCTCCTAAAAAGAATATTATCAATTAGTAAATAAGGAGCAGATTTCAGTCTAAGTGCTCTCCTTTTCCTTGGTTCAAGGTAATCAGGAGCGGTTCCTGTTTCTAGAAGTGTCCTTAAATCTGTGTACCAAGAATCTTGTGGTGGAGGATAAAAGTAAATTTCCCGAGTTAGTAAGACTTCATCAATGATAGCTTCAGAACTCTTATTAGGCAGATGAGCTGCTGCAGCAGCAAGTTTACATAATCCTTGACCCTTGACTACCGTTCAAGGTTTAATTTCCAAGTCATACTCTTGAAGAGCTGTCATTCATGGTGCTCTTTTTTCAACCAAATCTTTCTGTACTAACAAATTTCTGACTGAAGGGTAAGGAACTATCACTTTCGTTCTAGATTTCAATAAATATGGATGAAAGTGTTTGACAGCTTTAAAAACAGCAGAATCTTGCTTATCAACCTCATGGTAATTAAGTTCAACACCTTTAAAATTTGAGCTCATAAAAGAAATTGGCACTACACTATTTTGTTGATTTAGCTAAGTTAAGACTGTTGCATATGATATGTCAGAAGCGAAAGTATACAATATGAAATCTTTGTTAAAATATGGGCTCAAAAGACTAGGAGCTTCTGAAATGGCTTCTAAAATTCTCTGAAAATATTCTTTTTCAGTTTGTCCCCAATTAAAAATAGCATCCTTCTTAATCATTTTTTGTAAAGGACGAATGATTTCAGAAAAAATGGGGATAAATCTCGTAACAAAGTTTATTTTACCAATAAATGATTGCATTGCTTTTTTGCTAGAAGGGTAATTTATTTTCGAGATAGCTTGGGTTCGTTCAGGATCAATCGTGATCCCGTGTTTTGAAACCACACAGCCTAATAAAATACCTTCTGAAGCAGCAAATATTGTTTTCTTTGGATTTAAAGAAATTCCAAATTTCCTACAACGTTCAAATACTTTTCCAAGATGATTAATGTGATCATGTCGACATTTAGAAAATACAGTAACATCATCTAAATAGACAACTACTGAATGATTAAGTAACCCTCTAAAAGCAATATCCATTGCTCTTTGAAAAGTTGCCCCAACATTGATTAACCCAAAGGGCATCTTTCTATAAGCGTATGTTCCCCATGGAGTTCTAAAAGTTGTTTTTAGTTGATCATCTGGGGAAACCAATATTTGGTTATATCCTAAGAAACCATCAAGAAGAGACAGTATCTTAGACCCAGAAACTTTATGAAGGATTTGTTCCATGGGAGGAACTGGGTAATTATCTTTTTTAGAGGACTTATTAAGATTTCTAAAATCAACACATAGTCGAATATCACCATTTTTCTTCCTAACCGGAACCAAGTTAGCTACCCACTGAGTATGTCGAATAGGAAAAATAATCCTAGCAGGTAACAGTTTATTTAATTCCTTCTTAATTGTTGGTTCTAGTGATGGATGATACTTTCTAAGTTTTTGTTGGAAAGGTTTTGATTCTTGTTTTATTGGAATAATGTGTTGCAGGACTTGTGGATTGAAAGTTTTCAAATCGTCGTATGTCCATGCAAAGACATCCTTAAATTCTTTGAATAATTTTATGAATGCTGATTTTTCTGTAGGAGTGCGATCTATTCCTAAATTTACAGTTTGAGGATTAAGTTCTGTTCCTAAATTTATAGTTTCATATTTCATTTGTGAACTATTGGTTTTACAATTAGGAACAGACTTAAATTTATCTTGAAGATCAAAAAACTTTTCTAATCTCAAAACTGAGTTAGGAATCGATTTTACCTTCTCAAAAGCTTTTTCAATTGAATAAAAATCATTTATTACCGAAAAATCCCGTAAATTTTCGTCATGTGTAACTTCATCAATGGCTGAATCTTTGAAAGTATCGTCATTTGTTAAGAAATTCGGCACCTGCACATCATTATCAAAAACATGTCAATTAAAGATATTATCTAGTATAGAAGGCCTAAAAATCAATTCAACTGAAAAGAAATCAGGTGTGAAATCCTCAGATGGAATCAATTTTGATGCTACATTTGCTAATAAATCTGTCTCTTGGTTCTGGAATCTTGGAACTGACATTATATTGAATGCATCAAAATGAGAAATGAGATTCCATACCTCTCGTTGATCATTATGCAAATGTTCAGAAATGCAATGAATAGAATTACAGACTTGCCTGACGATGATTTCAGAATCACCATATGCAACTAACACTTTAATATCCAAATCAATCGCTTTTTTTCAGTCCCTGAATTAGAGCTTCATATTCCACAGTATTTTTTGTACAATTAAATTCAAGCCTACATGTTATACATGTTTTATTTCCTTTAGGGTCAATTAACATGCAACCAACTCTTGCTCCTTCTTTAGACTTTGACCCATCGAAATATAAAGTCCAAGTAGAACTATTTGCAACTACTTTACTTTCAATAATATTTACATAATTATGACTATCTACATTATTCACAATTTCCTTGAATGAAGAATCATGAGAAATAGTTGTAACATTAAGAATTTCTGATTGTTGTTTATTGTCAGAGAAAACAAAATTTTCAGAATTAAAATTTCTGAACCCAAGTTCATAGATATAATTCCCCATTATAGAATCTGAAAATCAAACTGGTTCACTAGGATCATGTAATTCTGTCACAGTATGTTTCAGATATCTTTCTCTGTTTATCTTAATTTGATTTTATTTTCCATTCTTTGGTAACCATAAAGTTGACCAATCTGTAGCAAAGAATCCATTCAATTGCTGAGACCAATCCCTACTCAAAAATAGCCCATATGCATCAGGAATGTCTGCAACCACAATATCTATAATTTGAAAAACTGAAGGGTTAAAAGAAATCCTAACTAGAACATCTTTAATCTCACCCACAACCCTCACATTTGTCCTATCCAATTGATTAATCTGTGAATTTGATGGAACATACTTTCCATTCAACCTTTTGCACATAGACAAAGGCATTACATTGGAAGATGCTCCAGAATCAACCATGCAATTGTGAACGTTCCTATTAAAAATATCAAAGGTAAGAAGGAATGGAGGAGTTGTTGATTTTGAATTTTTTCCTATTAGTGAAGCTTTATCAGCTGTTGACTTTCATTTATCAGTTGGTGTTAAATCACTATTAGAATTATTAGCAGCTATATTTTGCTTAGTATTAGGAATTATGGAGCTCATGGCAGGATTTATAATAGGACTATTAGGCATTCGGTAAATTTGAAGAAGATCATACATACTAATATTTGCACATTTCTTCTTTAGATCTTCAATTATGTCATATTGTAAATCTAACTTCGGAGCATTTTGAATAGGCTGAGAAGTCCTCACAGGTTGAGTTTGTTTGACAGATTGAGTCTGTTTATTGGGTTGTGAATTATTATTATTGTTACTTGGAGTAGAACTTGATGATGCTCCAGGAGTATTTGCGAAAGTTCTACTACGATTATTATAGGCATGTTGTCATGAAGGAGGACTTCTACCTTCATAATCTTTTATTAGACTGTCCCAGAAATGACCATTTACTTGTTGCGATTCTTCCAATTCTTCTTCATTTTCAGATTCATCTTCCTCTTCATTATCTACAGTTTCTTGATTTGAGGGAGTTTCGAATAAAGATAAGACTGCTCGAATAGTATTAAAAATTTCTTCATTTACTGCTATATCAGGAGGTGAACTGGTCTTATTATTAGTGTTAGGATTCTGCCTAAATTGATTTCTGAAATACCCTCTAGAAGAGGAATTTTCAGAATTAGTTTTCTTTAATCCTACGACTTCATTAATTAACGCTCGAATAGCATTCTGTAATTGTTCTACATCAAAGGCCTTATCTTTTTCTGAATTAGGTCTTTCAATTTTCTTACAAGGAAAAGTATCAACTTTTCCACTTCTATCTGGTTCATAAGACATAGAATCCTTCTCTACTTTAATAGCTTCCTCAAAAGTTTCAACAAGGGTTGTTTTACCTGCTCTCTTAACAAACATCCCAGGATACTTTGGTAAAGCTGAAGTATAATTTTCAATGATTATATCCTCGGGTGGTTGAGAAGCAACAGTAATTTTATTTTTCAATGTAAGAAATCTCTGATTAAAATCTTTAATTCTTTCTTTAGGTTCCATTTTAATTCGAGATAACTCAAGAGCTAAAAGAGCACGTGTTTTATCCTCCCCAAATTTATCTAGGAAATCCTTGTTGAATTCAGCCCAACTTGTGATTGATCCTTGGACTAATGAAAAGTACCAAGTAGATGCTTTCCCTTCAAAAGTTAAAGGGAACAAACGACAAACTATATCTTCATGCTGAAAGTTCATGGTTTGAACAGCTAACATGAATTTATCTACATGCACCTCTACAGGTTCCTTATTATCTGGATTAAACTTCGGAAGAATTTTATCTAAATGTTTTGGCAGAGGATGTTGTACACCAAGCACAACTACAACAGTTGTTCTCAACCAAGGAAGTTGTGGATTGGGTGGAGGATTAGGTGGAGGATTAGGGGGAGGGTTACCTCCTCCTCCTGCAGGTATGTTTCCAGCCATAGGACATCCTTTAGAATCTGAATAACTCCCTGAATTAGATGACCTTGGACTATCCAGTGGTGATTCCGGAGGAGAAGGTGGTTGATCAAAACCGCCTACAGAAGTCGATCTTCTAGCAGTATTTGTTCTAGCAGTTTCTCTGTGAAGATTTCTGACCTGATAACTTGGAGTTCTATCGGCTTCTGTTGAATCTTGAGTAATTATATTCAATTGAGGATTATGTCTTTGTTGTCTAGGTAGACCATAGTCCATTGGTGTTAAACCAAGTTGATGAGCATATGCTCTTGTAAGAATATGACATGATTCTTCTAAAGTTTGAGTACTCTATTCAGGAGTGAATGGAGATGTATCATGATCATGCTCAAGAATACTCCTAACAGTTTCTATGAATGGTGATCTACTAACTTCATATTGTAACGGAGGTTGTTGGATGGTTGACGATTTATCATTAGTTCTACCTGCCATTAATCGTTAGAATGCCCTCCTTCTAGTGCCATTTGTTGGCTGGATTACTCTGTTCTTGTTCAAAATCATTGATTGGGGTTTCATGAGGAGGAGATTCACCCTCGTTATGATTGTTATCTTCAACAACGATAGGTTTACTACTTTGTTCCATGGTTCTTGGAACCAAAAGAGTAATCATACTCCTAGTAAACCTTCGATTTGTCGTTTCAGATTTTCTCGTGCTTGGTTTAAGAGGTTTATTGTCACCTTCCAAATTTTCTCCTTTTAACTCATGCTTCTCTCTCTCTTCCATTATCTTAGGATACAAATCACATGTTAATTTAGCAGAGTGCGTCTGGAAAACCATTTTACTTCCCTCTCCCACTTCATTTTGCATCTTGGGTTGGTCAGGATGGTTTGAAGTATAAAATTTCTCATTCTCAACTATCAGACAAAGCTTATCCAGCCCTTCATGATCAGTGATATGATCAGTCTCTTCTTTTATTTCTCCTTCACAAGGTCTTCTTCATTTTGCACGAGTCTTAGGTAAGTAGGTAGGCCAAAATTGGGTAAACCTGAACTCATTTTCTTTTAAGAATTCATCCCAGGTTTTTCCTATTGTAGCTAATTGATACTGAACTAACATTTTGATCAGGCTGTGATGAAAAAGACTACGTTCTTGATTACCAATAGTACGTTGAACTGTAACAGCCATTTTATGCAAACTATGAAGTAGAAAGTAGGGAAAATTCAATTTCAAACCCTTAAGAGCCATTAAAATTCTCAGATGATATAATTGGACATTTGAGTACCGACCATCACAAGAAATATACCTGGAAATGACTTCAAAAGGAGCACGCCATTGATTCTTCAAATATTTTACAGGAAAGTTGAATTTAAGGTGTGCATATTCCTTTGATAATGGAAGAAGAAACTACTTAAACTTGTTCTTGTCTATCCGTGACCCTTTGAACCAGTGTTCACCAGTCCGAGGTAGCTTTGTGGCTTTCGAAATAAATTCTTCATCTATGACTAGCTTTAAATCACCTATCTAAGCAATATTTCCATCAAAAGACAACGCAAATTGTCTGTTAAATTCCTCATTGTGTCCACTGAAACCCCAAAAGAAGAGTTTCCAGTCAATTTTCTCAAATAAGGCAAGAACTTCAGGGTCAGCTTCTAACATTTCAGGACCATAAATCTCAAAATGACTTAAAGGAGCCATATCTTCAACTATCAGTTCTTTCTTTGACAGAGGATTAAAAGGCGTTGTAAAAACTGAAGGAATAGGGATACATGAATACACAAACATGATACGAACCCTTACGCAATTCTGGAAGAGCTAAAGAGTAACCCTAGACTGGTTTCTTACGTGTGAGAACTTCACCATCAAACCACCGCAGGTATTCATCAAACAAATTGATATGATCTGAAATCATTACGAAATATTCGAAATCAAATGTTTTCATGAATGTAATACGACTGTCAGATAGGATGATGTTAATATGAAAATATCTGATCAAGGTAATTATTTCATATTAAAGTCCTTTGAACAGCTGTTAACAAAATAACCATTCGTATCCTGTAGCAAACACACGACTACCAAATGTTAACAAGAAGGGTCATACGTGGAATTTAATCGTGCTATTAAAACCAGATGATGTGAAGTCTTTCATTACAAACAATGATGTCTCCTAGGGTTTCGTAAATGCAACCAAGCACCAAGATCAACCTTGGATGATCAATTAAATGTTCAAAACCATATTAAATAGATTTTAAAAGTAAATTATATAGTTTTGAATTATACAATGAACTCATTGAATCCAAATCATCATATGACCTATTGCAAAGTTTGATCGGGCAGAGAATTTTATAAAAAACTAACACTGGATTAAAATTGATTATTATGAATATAACACAAAGATCTTTATAACATTTGAAATGATATATAAAGGTAAACTTTGTTTATTTTAGAAACCTATATACAACTTCCCATAATTTGTTTATTTACACATAAAATGGCATAGTATTTAAAAGATAAAGTTTTAATGTAAAAATATATCATTAGGGTTAAAATAGGGTATTTAGTTTAATTCATCAACCCTAATCATATAAAATACAAAAACTAATGATGAATACTTTGTCAAAAGGACTAAAAGAAATCAATAAAACCTAACTGTAACAAGTTCAAAATTCATTTCCACTTATCTTTAATTTAATCCAAAAAAAACTATTTAGCAAGCTATAATTATAATATTTCAAATCAATATATAATCAAATATTAAATGATAATGAAAATTGATTATATATAAAATTAACAGTTGCTAAAATATTAAATTTATGAAAATGCTTCTTAAACTTTCAGTATGATCATTAATTCTTCTTTTAATTGAGAGTAACTTCAGAATCGAAGATTCTGAAGGCACTCGTATATAATTTTGTGATAAATCATAGAAGAGAACTGATCATTTTTATTTAGCAAAGCGAGAAAAAAAATTGAGAGGGTTGTTGCCTGCCAACATGAAGTTAATATGTAATTTACATTGACATAAAACCATCTTGGAGCATGACATGTGTACCCTTTGACTAGAGTGATTCAATTTTGTAGGGCTAGGAGTGTTTACTGTAGGTTTGTTTTAAAGTTATTGGCACATATTGTATTTTTGTCCTCCTTTACCTCTCTCATATATATAGAGGAAGGAGAGAGACCTAATTCTTTATCATCACACTTATAAGGTTCATGAGGAAACCCAAGGAGGACTTATGAAGTCTGAAGAGGACAGCTTGGATTAGAGATTGATATTTGTGAGATATTGGGTTTAATCATGTGAATAATACCTTGGAGATGATATATCATTCTTATATAATCATTTGCACTCTCTCTCTCTCTAATATTTATTAGGGTTTATTTATATTCTTGGAGCACCTTGAATTCCAAGGTTAAGCTTTCATCCATTGGAGGTTTAAGAATAAGTTTATGTGATGAAACCCTAGGGTGTATTTGGTGAAGAATAAGAAGAGGACGAGACACTTGTCTTGGAGGACTTGTTTAATCGATTCGTGCATGTTGGAGATACTTGGTTGAGCTAGGGTTTTCATTATTTTATGTATCTATGATTTTAGAGAGCTAGAGAATTGTACTATATTTGCAATAAGGCTATGGTATATGCACCAAATTCACCTTATGTATATTAATGGATTTTTCAATTGTCCACAACTATTGTAAATTGCATATTTCATTGTCAAGAATTTATGTTCTTAATGAATTGTAACTTACAACTATATATGTCCCGGTGATTTGAAAAAAGTCAAGGACAAATTTGTTGACTTATTAGACATCATGATTGAATAGGTTAAGGGTCATTTTATTGATGTTATCACTATTGTAAAATAGAGATTTTAAATCTAGTTTATTCAAGATAAGATTTCCTAACAGAGATTAAACTTATCAAAACACTTTCGTATATTTTATCGTTAGATTACCTATTCAATGTAAATTTCCAAGCCTTGTGTGATTGTTTTCCTATGTTTCTTTTTAATTAATTAAATCAAATATGAACATATTTATCCATAGAAATACATATTTATGAAGATGCAAAAATTACACATATAGCTGAAAATAAAATAAAAAAACAAATGCATAAACACAATACACAATATTTTTTTCCTTCAAATCAACTTGTTATTTCATAATAAAAACTTACAAGGACATCTCAATCTGAGGTTTACAACTTGTTGAAAATAAATAGTACACCTACATATAATTCCAAGGAACTGTTGTACCATGTATGACATTGTACAATACTACCCTTGTAGTATTAAACTTTTATAATAGATATTATTTCTGTCATATATGTTCTCTCCTCCTTAGATTCACTTGTGTGTGTTCCTCACACAACTTCCTTGGTGTTTTCTACACACCTTCCTTGGTATGAACCTGTATCAAAATTTTCCTCCTATCTTATTGTGTTTATGCTTTGAGATAGACAACTAATCACCTTGATTCTAGTAACAAACTTCCTTGATTCTAGCAACCAACTCCTAGATTCTAGAAACCAATATCAACTAATTTCCTTAATCCTAGCAACCACCTTATCTCAAAAGTGAGGTGAATGGATAAGATCATATCAAATCCAACTCACTAATATTCTAGAATATTTCATTTAGATTTATAAAGCTAAGAGATCAAAGGAATTTATAACTCCACTTTTAATTATTAAGTAAAATTACAAGATGGTATTATTTCCCACTTTTATTAAGTGGTCACTAAGAATTTGTCTCAAACGTATTCTCATACATTCACACCTAACATGTGCAAAAATATCCCGATAAAGATACATTTTCAACACTCCCTCCTAGAGAGGAAGGAATTCTACACCAATCCAAGTCTTTCTCAGAATGCTTCAAACTCCCCAGTTTCTAAGGCCTTGGTCAGAATATCAACTACTTGTTGATCTGTGGGTATATATTAAAGTTTTCCTACTTCCTTCTAAACCTTGTCTTGTATGAAGTGGTATATGATATTTGTGTTCTCTGATTTATCATGAAATATCGAATTCTCAAAGATTTTGATATAACTTTGATTATCTCAGTAGATCATAGTGGGATCCAAATCCTAATCAAACAATCCTACATGTAACTTGCAAAGGGAGATGGACTCACAACTTGATGTAATATTTTCCATATGCTTTTCCTCTACTGATCTAAGTTCCATGGAAGTCTACTTCTTAGTGAACTAGGATATCATTGTTGATCCCAAACTAAAGAAACACCGTGAGATTCTCTTCCTATCTGTTGTACTGGTTTCCCAATATGAGTATGTACAACCTTGCAACTTCATTTCACCATCTCTAAGATATATTAGACCATACTCCATTGTGCCCCTCAAATATCTGAGCACATATTTTTCTACTACCCAATGCTCTTGTCTTGGATCCACCATGAATTGAATCAAGTGTTTATTGTAAAACATATATTTTTCTAGTGTTGAACGAATACATCAATGAGCCTATTAGTTTCATATACAATGTGTGATATTCCAACTATGAATATGGATATGTCACCCTCTTAAAATTGGTGATCATGAGTGTGGGGATAGGTTTGCAGTCCTCCATCCAAAATCTCTTCAAGATCTCAATTGCATACATCCAAAATCCTCACCTTGAACTTTGCTATGCTACCATATATTTCATTCTTGATCTTATAGATCCATCTAAAAGTCACTATTGATTTCCCAATTGATCTTGGAACAATTTCTCATACATCATTATGGGTGATGAAGTTTTAATCCACCATGGCGTCCCACCATACCTACTAGTTTTTTGCATCTTGAAAACTTGAAGGCTTTGAATCTATGATGTTTCTAATCAATTACATGTAGTTAGGAAAATTATTTGGAGGCTTTATCTTCCTAAATGTGCTCTTAGGAGCCTCAATGTACTCATGAGAATCCCTCAAAGTTTGTGTGTACCCTCAAGGTATCCTTGTAGAACTAGTAGGAGTTGATGGATCTTCCTATGGATTTGAAGGTTGTTGACCCAAACAAGAAGTCACTAGTGACTATGGATCAACCTTAATATCTCCCTAGTCCTCATCCTTTGTCACTGCTAGTGGCTGATGCAACTTCTTGGATGAAAATAATTCCTCAAAATTCAAATCCCCGCTTACCATTCTCTTTCTCAGCTCTGGAACATAGACCTTCTAGTACTTTGAAATATCATGGTAACCGACAAACCCTTCCTACTAGTGGGATCCAACTTGGTTCTCTTCTCAATTGGTACAAGGATGTAACCTAGATAACCAAATATGTAGAAATGACTCACCTCTCACTTCACATCATTGAATGCCTCCTACAATGTCTTGTCCTCCAAAACCCTGTGAGTACACATATTTTGGATGTACACTATTGTCTCGCATGCTTATGCACATAGAAACATTAACAAATCCTAGTCTTAAATCATGGCCTTAGAAACCCCTATGATGGATCGATTCTTCTTCTCTACAACCCCGTTCTGTTGTAATTTGTATAGAAAAGTGAACTCTCTCTTGATTCCTACATACTTCTGGACATCATTGAAATCATTGTATGTATACTCACCCCCATTTTATGATCTCAAAACCATGATATTATTCCTTGTTTAGCTCTCCAGAAGAGCCTTGAACTCCTGAAAACTACTAAAGACTTCATCCTACGTATTCAAGGAGTATATCCATGTTTTGAAAGAGAAATCATCAATGAGGGAAACATGGTACAATCTTCATGTGATTGATTTTATTGAAATTATTCCACATACATTCAAATGCGCCATATCTAGAATCCCCTTAGACATGCCATATCACTTCTTGGGAAAGTAGCCTTGGCATGCTTTCCAAGCGCATTCCCTCTACATAAAACTTATTGCTCAATGTTGAACTCTCAAAGTCCTGTCACTATCTACCTCAGAATAGGAAACACACAGTGATGTAGGAAAACCATCCTCTTGTGCCACAACTCACACAAGTTATATATGATATAAACTAGGGCTCAAATAAGTTCGCTCTGTTATGCCTCAGAGTGTTTAAAGAGTTACTTTTAAATGTACCAAAGTGAGGGGTTTATTTTCTTTTGTAAAGGCCAAGTTTTTGGGGATATATTATGTACAACGTTGATTTTTGGGATAAATACCCTTGATTAGTTCGTGTCAGGTTCCCTTGGTTTCCACCTCAAGGAGGTGTTGGCCTTGTGGATTTTTTTACTACCCTTTAGGTGGGTGTATGGTGACCTTGAGGAAAATCATTGGGACGCACAACTGCACTCATATTTTTCTTTATAGAGATGATTGCACATGTAAGGGTTGTCATACACAATTTATCACACCTAAGTTTTACCACTTGGAACTATTGTTTTGATAATAAAAAAACCCTCTTCTTGGTCTTCAGAAGTTCAGATCCATGACATCATTCCTTAAAGAAGAATTCTACATTGTTAAAAAGGAGGGCATTGAGGGACAAGCATCTATTGGGGTTAGTTGGGGCATGACACCCTCGTTTAAGCTCACCTTGCACTTGATGGAGCCTATTTGCACATTTTTATTCTTATTATGTCATTGTATGCTTTAGTCCCTAGTTTGTGGGTGCACTAACCTTAAATATTATAATTTTTCATTAACTTTATAAGCTCAAATTTGTAAATGTTTGAGGGTTGTCTCATATAAATAAGAAAATCTCACCTCATTTGTGAATCATGGATAGGGGTTCAAATTATGTTTTCCTTTATTTTTCACTTAGTATATAGGAGAATTTGAGGCTAGGAACACCTCTCTCTTGGATGTGATTTTTTAATTGAAGGATGAATTGATGATGTTCTAGGGTTCTATTTTGCACATGACAAGTTGATGCTAGACTAGTTGTAATAACTCATGCTCAAGGGTGACCTAAGATGCATTATCTTTCTCATTCTTAATTAATGTTGGTATTTTATCTCCTAACCCTAATTTAATGTTTCTCTTCAGTGATTTGGATTGAGTTAGGTTTTTTTTTCTAGTATTTTATCAACTTGCTTGAGGATACCTTCCTACCAAGAAAATCTCCATAGTTTGTTAAGCCTTGTACATCTCTATTTTCCATAATTAGCGTTTATCTATCTAACTATTGAGGTTTCTAGATTAGCCCTAGTTGAAAGTATTGAATACCATATCAAGAGGAGGGACATTAACCTTGTTCTCTCATATCCCTAGGGTTTGAGACAAGAATCTAATACCCTATCTACCAATCTTTTTTAATCAAAATTTTACAAGTTTTATTTTACGCATAATTTTACTACTGGAAAAAAATGTTAAGCAACAAATTCCCCAAAAGAGTATGAAAAGAGAATAAAGAGACCAAAAAGAGTACTCCGCGCCTTAATAATGAAGAAAATAGATTAATAGAAATCTTATTCAAGGGGGAAACCTCCTTATACAACATACTAAGTGCACAAGACAAGACAAGATGAGATGATTCAAATGGAAAGGTCTCCTTCCTATATATAGGAGACAAAGAGGTATAATGACAACTAATGGACCCACCCAAGCTGACATAACTAATATAATAATACTAATGACAATTAACACTAATAGACCTAAGCTAACATCAATAATATGTAATGAGACAAAATATAGAGGATAATGTGCCAGCATTTAAGTCTTAACATGCCCCTCCCCTTTAGACAAGTGTTGTCCTCAATGCTTGATTCGTTGTGGATGCTTATGTATGAAAGACTCATCTTCCCATGTCAAATAATCAATTGGTAATTTCTTCCACTTGATGAGGTACTTAGTAATAGCTCGTTTGCGTAGTTGTTTTGTTCTTGTTTCCATGATTTGTTCAGGTTCCAATATGACTTTTCCTTCTTCATCAAGGTTTGGAAAGATAATTTGAAATGGGATCTTGTTTCCTATTACCTTCTTTAAGAAAGAAACATGGAAAATTTGGTGTGCCCTTGAAGATGAAGGGATATTTAATTTGTAATCCATACTACCAATCTTCTGCAACACTTTATAAGGACCATAGTATTTGGGTGCTAATTTATTCTCTTTATATAGTTTCTTGACGTAAAATTTTTTGTAACGTTGCAACCTCATAAATACCCAATCACGTTCTTCAAAACTCCTTTCACTATGGTGTTAATCTGCTTGTTGTTTCATCATGTTTTTTGACATAACCAAGTTTTCCTTCAGTAACTGGAGAACTTCTTGTTGGTTCTCTAGGTGATCTTCCACAACTTGAACTATAGATTTTCCTTTTAAGAGAGATGTTATAGATTGAGGATGGTATCCATAAAGTGCCATAAATGGAGACATTATTGATGATGCATGGAAGGAAGTATTGTACCACTATTCTTCCAAATGCAACCATTTCACCCACTGTGTTTGTTTTTCAGATGCAAACATTTGTTCACTATCTCAATTTTCCCATCGGATTGAGGATTATAGGATGAACTATGAGCCAATTGGGTACCCAAACAAGAAAATAGTTTAGTCCAAAAATTTCTAGTGAAAAATGGATCTCAATCACTGACAATATTTTTTGGGTTTCCATGTAACTTTTGAACTTCGACATACTTTGTGAGTCTATCAACAACCACCATAATACCATTCTTCCCTTCTGGCTTGGGTAGACCTATGATAAAATCAATTGAAAATTCCTCCCAGCACAGACACAATATTTCTAATGGTTAAACTACCTGGGGCCATAACTGTTTCAACCTTATTTTGTTTGCAAACCAAACATTATGTCGCAAACCTTTGAACATCATATTTAAGACCTTCCCAAAATAATTCCTTCTTGGCCATGTGGTAAGTTTTAGGAATCATGAGTGCCCACAAATAGGAGAAGTGTGCAATTCCAAAATGATCTTTTGTTTGATTTGGGAGCTCTTACATATATATAATTGATCCTTATAACATAGTGAATCATTTTTCTACAGAAAGTATCTGACAGACTTGGATCCTTTTGTAGCTTTTGAATTAGAATCCAGATATATTGGCCATTATTCCATTATCCCCTTGCTTCTACTACCCAATCAAGTTGTAGAATCAAAATCGCACATAGTAATGCCTCAACATCCTCATCTTTTCTAGAGAGTGCATCTTCCACCACATTGTGTTTCCATTTTTTAAAGATGATTTCAAATTCATATCCCAAAGTTTTGGTTACCGACATTTTTGTTGCTCTTATGAATATAGTATCTCTTCTAAGAAATACTTAATACTATCATGATCTATTTTGACCTTGAAATGCCTACCTATTATGTAAGGATTCCATTGCTTAAGTGCATGTAGTGTTTCCGTCATTTCCTTCTCATAAATGGGTTTCTATAATTTCTTCCCCTTGATTGGTCGAATTTCGAAAGAAAGAGGTTGTCCTGATAATAGAACAAAACATATTCCATTTCCTAAGGCATCACATTCCACAATTAAGTTTTTTGTGAAGCCTGGTGTGGTCAAAACAAGAGCTTTGTACATTTCCTCTTTAAGATGTTTAAAATATTGAGTTTCCTCTGAAGTCCAAGAAAATGATTCCTTCTTCAATAATGATGTTAATGGTGTTTCTATTCTTCCATAGTTTTGAAAAAAATTGCGGTAGTACCTTGTCAAACCTAAGAATCTTCTAATATTATTCAAGTTTTTGGGAATATTCCAGTCCATCATCGATTTAATTTTGTTAGGGTCTACCTTAACACACACCTTAATGAGATACAATATGACCCAAATACTCTACCTCCTTTGCCCTAAAGAAACATTTGGAAGGTTTTGCATATACTTGTTTCTCCTTTAGTAGTTGTAGCACCCCGTTAACATGTTGAACATGTTCTTCCTGATATTGGCTATAGATTAGTATATCATCAAAAAATACTAACACAAATTTTCTAAGGAAGGGCTTGAAAATGGAATTCATCAAACATTGAAATATGGAAGGTGCATTTGTAAGGACAAAAGGCATGCCCAAAAATTCATAATGACCTTCAAGAGTTCTGATTGTTGTTTTAGGGATGTCTTCTTCCTTCATTCTGATCTAATGATACCTTGAACGAAGATCGAAATTTGTGAAGTATGTTGCTCCATGTAGTTCATCTAACAATTCATTAATGACAGGAATGGGAAACTTATATTTAATGGTGATCTTGTTGAGCTTTCTATAATCTGGACACATACGCCATGAGCCATCATTCTTATGTGCCATTACCACTGCTACAAAGTAAGAACTTTGGCTAGTCCTAATTATGTCAACCTCTTACATTTCTTCAACCATGTGCTCATTTTCACTCTTCTATCCATAAGGGTATATGTAAGGTCTTATGTTAGGAGGAACACTTCCTAGAATTAAGTGAACAGCATGATCAAAATATTGAGTAGGTGGAATACCTTTTGGAATGTCTTCAAATACCTTGGATTTCTTATCAATGACCCTTTGCAGATCGATGGGAATAGAAGGCTTAGATGTTTGAACATCTAGTGAGCATAATTGTGTAATTACACCTTGATATCAATTTTTCAAAAAAATTATCATACGATTAGAGATTATCACCTTAATCGTCTTCCCTACGATACCCCTTAATTAAAAAAAATTTCCTTCCCATGAGAATTTCATGAAAAACTTCTGAAAACTAAAATCCATTGTTCCTAATTATTGTAACCATTGAACCCCTAAGAAAACATCAGCACCATCCATTATGATATCAATCATTAGACTATTCAATACATATTTCCCCATTAATATTGATATTATGTCGTTTCCCTGAGTAATTGATAGTTACTCCATCTGCAATCCGTGAGTTGAATATATGGTGCTGGATATACAAAGAAATTGAGAACTTTGGCTAATTTACAGTGAATGAAATTATGAGTATTACCAGAATCAATCAACATTGTTACCTTTTTCTTTTTCACATATCCTTCAATCTTGAGAGTTTGAGGAGTTCTAATTCTAGCCAATGCATGATAGGATATGGTGGGAGTAATATCTTCTATTTCTTCAACTTGAGATGGTTCATGTTATTTTTCTTATTCGTCTTCACAATCTACGTAGAATAATTTATTCTCAACACACTTATGTCTCTTACTATACTTGTTGTCACAATTAAAGCATAGACCTTTTGAGTCTTTCATCCTTGTTGAGGTGTCAACCTTTGATGTGTGTTAGAAGAAGGAACATTATTCTCTCTACATGTGTTGGAAGTGATCCTTCTAGTGGTCATCAGCATATTTTTACTTTCAATTTTCCTTTCCAGACTAAAATAATTCTCCAATTATTTAGGTTCAAGGATACAAATCTCATGTTGAATATTCTCCTTTAAATTGCCCATAAAGAGATCTAACAAATGATATTCTGAAATATTCTTCACTCTAAGACTTAACTTTTGAAATTGCTTGATGTGTTCTGTAAGTAGACCTTTTTTCTTGATATTTATCCACTGAATAAAGAAAGTGTCACCATTAATATCGCCATAAGGTCTAATCAATTATTACCGAAATATACACTAACAGATAATAGATTCCTTTTACAGTCACAAAGCCATTGGTACCATACAAATTGATCAGACTCTAAATATAATGATGCAATAGTTAGCTTTTGCAAAGTTGGCACTTGGTGTAGATCACATAATTTATCCATATGGAATATCCATGTTAGTGGATCGTTTCCATCAAAATTTATCATGTCAATATTGGGAATAAAGTAGTTCCTTGGACCTGAGTTGAACCCATGATAATGCAATGGATTATCAAAATTTGGGATGATCAAATTTTGGGGACTCAAACCTCTTTTTCTCTAAATGTTTTTCAATTTTATAAATACGTGACTAGAATAAGTCCTCATTTCCCTCCTTGTCCTCTTCTTGAGTAGATGAATGTGCATGAAAGATAAGTCCCGTCTCATTCAACAATACCTTAGAATATTGAATATCTTCTTTATAACTAGCCATATCGTTGGTCATCTTCACTCGATCCTCTTTTCTAGCCATCCCCTTGAGATCCTCTTTACCAGCCCTCTTATTTTCCAAGATAACTAAATAAACCATTTTCACAGTCAATTTTATCATGTCTTCCAACTTGGTCCCCTAAAAGATATTTCTTCACTTTCATTGTAGGTCAGGGATGAATCCTCTAGTGATTTAATTGCTAGATGAATTTTCAACTGAGCAACCCTGAAATTTTAGCCCCTCTGTGTCTGAAATATTGGTTTGTGGTATTATGATATGTCCTCTTTCCAATTCCACAAGTCTCATTGAATTTGGATGTGCCAAAAAAAGTTGTGACAATTTTCCCAACACTTTTTATTTTCGGTCGTTTCAGAAAAGCGAGAGTGTACAAACTTCCACATGTCCATTTTTTTAGATATGAGTCTGAAATTGATACCACAAATACTTTGGTTTGTATTCTTTCTGAATTCAATAGGTCTCACTCAATTTGAATATTGAATGCCCCAGATATAACTGTTTTTCCCAAAACACTTTTTTTATATTAGTTTTTGGACCAATAAAAAATATTTCCACTAATTTCCTAAGTGTTTAATACCTTGTTCCATATATTTGGTTACCTAGTGTTTAGTTTAAGTGTCTTGGAAATTTTTTGTCCATATTTGACCATCATAGACTATAAATGCGCCCTCATCCTACTTTTATTATACTTTTATGGGATAGTAGCGCCCATTCTTCTTTTATCCAACTTTTCCTGAGTTACAACAATTTTTTCTACTTTTCACTTAGATTAGGATTAGCAGGATTAGGAAGGTGCGCTAGGATGTATTTGGGAAATTTTTCTAGATGTTTCCTTACACCACTTCCATTATTTTCTCCTAAAAGACACCGAATCCTTGTTTTATGGTCACTCATATGGAATCTAAGGCCACTTAGACAATTAGTGAGCTCTAGCCTAGATTCGGGATGGATACTTGCCATATGGGGGGATTTTGTCTAGTTCTAAGCCTACCACATGTGAGCCACTCATGTTTCCTCCAAAGAAGATGAATTTATCTATTGACAGTGTACTATATATGTATGCAATCTATTGATTAATAAACCTATGTATATTCTATCATTTGAGTTCTAATTGTTATGTTCTTGCTCAATTTTCTTCTCATTAGTCTGCTTAACTTTGCTTAAATTAAGTGAAGTTCATTTTTGTTACTAGACCATCCTATATAAAAATATTATATGGTATCATTTCCATGAAAATTCAATATTACTGAGATATTTCCTTTGTAGCAATAGAAGCGGTGGGGTTACTACATAAAGCTTGGGGCAATTGCCTTGAATCCATTGGATTTATCCTTTGGATTCTACCCAGGTGTGATGCATTCTTGAATGTGCACATTCTCGAAGTAGAGTTTGATTGAGCTAACAAAAATTATATTCCATTCATATTTGCAGGGTTTTTTTTTGTATGTGCAACAACTTCTACATGGATTTGAAGACAACAGTTCCTCCTCTCACTCCATTCTCATGTTATTCAGTGTGGAAATTGAAGCTGGTTACATCTCTAAAGAGACAATGGTCTCTATGAGATATCTATTGAAGTTGTTGAATATCCATAATATTATGAATATAAATATTATTGGATGAATGATTATGATAGAGCATTAGGAACTATGTTCCTGGCCATATCTCCAAGCATGTGCTACCTTATTGATTCTGTTGAATACCCAAAGGATCTCTAGACAAGTTTGAAAATATATTTTGGAAAGTGCAATGATGATCATACAAGAAATATGGAGAGAGAATATGGAAAATCCTTACATGTTCTCTCTCCTGATGTCTTGGCCTCAACACTTTCTTCTGAAGTTGTGCAAGATGAAGAAGAACATATAGCAGAATTTACAACACAAGTTCGAATTGGTGTAAGTATTTTTTAAGAGACTACTTCTTCCTCTGTGGATTCTCATGAAGTTGATATACATGAAGAAAATATTCATCCTTCACTTTGTGATGAGTAACTTAGCTCTTTCCATCTCTCATCATTGTTCTTAGAGTGTTCAAGCTTCTAATTTTAGGATGTTATGTCATTCATTTCTCTTTAACCTTTTGTGCATGATCATAGTGCTCAACCTAGTGATCTCTTGGATGTTTAGGAGATCAGATCATATTTTGAAAGTGATGCATTCAATCTCCTTGATCATGTGCCTCCTACCTATTCCTCTATGAGGGTTGATTCCTTTCCTCAAAGTTTTATTAGAGATGGAGAACACATTTCCATTGTTTTGGAAAACTTGGGACTCTTGTTCCATCATTTTCTTTGAGTTAATACAACCACTCATGGTTCGAAATTTCAAGAGGATTCAAATTTGTTTGGAGCTGTTCATACTTCATTTGAATCATATTTTGGTTCTAAGTTCATGGCTCTAGCGCCTAAAGAATCATTTGAACATGATTTCACCTTCCTTGGTTCGAAGATCAAGTTGAATGAGCACCTCCACTCGCTCTATTGTCAGAAGATCTCAGTTGCTCTACATGGTTCTAGTTTTCATCATGCAACTATCTGTGTTTGTGATCAAGCTGAGCACATTTATTTGATTCCCAAGAAGAATATTCCTCCAGACATAAGCATTCATTTTGGAGAGCATTAATATTTGGTTCCTCTTCATGTCCATTTTTAGGGAGAATTTTCCCCATGTGGTTTTGCCTCTTTCCTCAGTTTACATGCATAAAAAANGGGGGGGGGGGGGGGGGGGGGTGTTGGAACAAAATTCTATTTAGACATTATGTCCCTGTAACATTAGTACATTGTTTAGTACATTGTTTAGTACATTGTTCCATATATTTTGGCTATCTAGTGTTTAGTCTAAGTGTCTTGGACATTAATTGTCCATATTTGGCCATCATAGACTATATATTCACCCTCATCTTGTGTTTACTATGCTTTTATGAGCTAGTAGCACCATTCTTCTTTTATCTTGATTTTCCTGAGTTGCAACAACTTTTTTCTACTTTTCACCTAGATTAGGATTAGCAAGGTGTGCTAGGATGTATTTGGGAAAATTTGTAGATGTTTCCTTACACCACTTCCATGATTTTCTCCTAAAAGCCACCTAATCCTTGTTTTATGGTAACTCCTATGGATCTAATCCCACTTAGCCAATCCATGACCTCTAGCCTAGATTTGGGATGTATACTTTCCATATGGGGGGGGTTTGCCTAATTTTAAGCCTGACACATGTGAGCCACTCAAGTTGCCTAAAAAGCACTTGAATTTCTCTATTGAGATTGTATTATATATGTACACATTATATTTGTTAATAAACTTATGGATATTCTATCATATGAATTCGAATTATAATGTTCTGCTCAATTTAAACTAAGTCCAGATAAGTGTGCATGGGTAACTAAGATTATCTAGTTCTAGTTAAGCATGACTAGTCTCCAAGCACTGCAAGAGAAATTTGATTAGCCTCCTTACCTAATTAAAATTTCCTTTCTATATATTGTGTTCACCTCCATTCATTACAGTTAATGAAATACATCATTATTTTCTTTATATCCACTTCTAGTTTGTATGTAATGATCTATGCCATATCATTTGTTACATGATTAGTTGATTATTGATTTTATTTTCATAGTATATCTATTTAGATTGTGCGCATATATCTATATTCTCAAATATTATATGGTGTCATAGTTGCAGGGGTACTAAACTAGTCAATTCTCTAGTGATTTTTTATAAGGATCAAGCTTTTGCACGTTAAAGAAGGTCATTTACAGCCATGAAAAGGATTTTGTAGCCATCAAAGATCCACTTGTATCTGATTTGAATCCATTAGAGATCTCATTTGCAGCCAAGGATCTCCTATCTTCCCAACTCAGTTGCTACATAGTTGGTATGCTAAATGTAGTAATATTGAAGGTTGCAACAAGGATTTTGAAACCATTAAAGAGCTCATTTACAACCATTAGAGATATGATTTACAGCCATTAAAGAGATTATTTTCATACATTACATAACTCATTGTAATCCATGGATATCTTATCTCCCCACTTCAGTTCCTACACAGTAGGTATGCTCGATCTACTCATGTGAACGACGACCCATAAGCTTCACAACACATGTCCTATGAGGACATATTTACATACAATGACAAGATTAAAGAGGACCTAGAATATTCACAACATTTGGATTATGAGGACATATGCACATCCATGATCCACCACTCAGCTGAGGAAGACCCTTTTACATGCCCAGAAGAAGCGGTGATCTGCAAATTTCTTTTATCCATTGGAGAACGTGTCCCAAATCAAGTTCAAATTGAAGAATCCATTGGAGAACTTATCCAAAATTTGGTTCATATTGAAGAAGACCTCTAGAATTTCTTCTCTTTCACAGGATCTACAACCTTTTCTCGTATATTTCACCAAGTTCCACATAAAAATTTTAATGGGTCCCATGCATTCAAAGAAAGAAGTGGTCAAACACCACCATTCAATAAATTCAAGGTGTTTGGATCTCATGAATGTGCTCACGTTCACTTCGAAAGAAGGAATCCACAAATGTTTGCAAGGATCTTGGCAAAGCCCTTCACCGAGAAGTAGTTCACCTAGTTGAGAGCTACTTTGGGAGTGAAGACATATTTTCAGCA
Source organism: Pseudotsuga menziesii (assembly GCA_001517045.1). Classification (NCBI taxonomy): domain Eukaryota; kingdom Viridiplantae; phylum Streptophyta; class Pinopsida; order Pinales; family Pinaceae; genus Pseudotsuga; species Pseudotsuga menziesii. The sequence continues at coordinate 980,273 of LPNX010661480.1, read as the reverse complement.
GGCTTATTAAAGCTTTCTCTTCACATTCTTTTTTAGGTGGGAGGGGGGAGGGTTCCCATGTAGTCTATACCCTCTTTCCCATTTTTTAGAGATTTTTTTAATGTGTGCATGGGTACCTAATATGGTTCCCAGTTGTTTGGACCCATTTTTACTTTTTTCACCTAGTTAGGCTTATGGGTGTTAGAATTTGACAACTGTAAAACCAAGATCACTAGAAGAATATCAAAGCACAAAAATAGTGTGTGGAGCTCGTTTAACCCGATGATCACAAATATCTTCTCCCAACCATATAAAAAACAATGTCACCCCCAATCTCACCGTTCCAAGAAAGATAAATTGATTAGATATAGAAGTACTTCTAGATCATAGTATCACAACCCCTATAATTAAGAGAAAACCTTCTCCAAATATGGAGAAACCCCAGAAAGCACTCCTCTTTGTAGCAGTAGTGAACTTCTCTAGCAGAGGGTGAACTTATGTAGCAATGATAAGTTGTTGTGTCAAAAATGAGAAGAGGCACCCTCTATTTATACAATGTATGGGTGATTTTTTTAACTGGGTCGACTTGTCAATTTACAATAATAAATTACATTTTAATTATTATTTTTTTTTTGTTGAGCCGACTTAAGTGAGGATGCCTCACACGGATACTACAACAACACTCTCTCTTATCCAGGGAGGCATCACCAATATTACCATACTAAAACACATATGGATATCAACAGTACATCACGGCTATGTCGATCATCTCTATATCACAAGGAAAGGCTCCTAACATAATATTAGTTTGTCGAGAAGTGTCTATCAATATTCATGCATCAGTTCAATCCAATTCATAAAAGAACATGCACTAGCTCCACAACTTATGGATTTGCTCAACCCAGTTCATTGAGGAAGCATGCACCATGCTTCAGCTCAACCCAGTTCGTCAGGGAAGCATGCACCATGCTTTAAGTCAATCCAGTTTGTTGGGGAACATTTATGTAATCAATTTGCATCAGCACAACCCAAATATCTTACTAGGACTATCATTGCTACTGATTCTTCGCCACATTATGGGCTACAACCTCCTCATTACATCCATAAGGACTACAATCATATGAGGGATCACAAGGGACATAACTTTATGTGAGACTTTCATCATATCTGTATGGGATACAACTCATAAATCTCCCAACTATACAAGTTGCTAAATTTGTACGATAATCAACCATGTTTCATGCTAGGTGTCCCACTACAAAGCCAGTCCTTTTTCACACCGGATGTATCTCTCAATAGTGCTAGTCCTTTTTCATACTAGATGCAAATCACATATGTCTTCCTACAGATCCAACCTTGTTTCATGTTGGATATGAAGACAAGTTCATACAAAACCAACACTGTGACTATTAACTCATCCCCAGGATGAGTCTCGGATAGTCACACATAGTCCTCAGAGACCTTTACTATTACCACATTTCTAAGATGAGTCTCTGATAGTCAGCAGAGGTATTGACTATGTATCTACTCATGTGGGCATACATAGTCATGTATCATGACTAACTAGCATCATAGCTATATATAACATAACTTATCAGTGTTAGATCCAGGTATTCTAGCATGTCTTACCCAATGAGCTACAGAACCATGTACCATGACTAAGTGGCATCAAAGCTATATATAACATAACCTATCAGTGTCTGATCCAGGTATTCCGGCATGTCTTACCCAATGAGATACAGATCCATGTACCATGACTAATTGGAATCAAAGCTATGTATAACATAACTTACCAATGTCGAATATAGGTATCACTGCATGGCTAATAGGTGTCCACCCAGGACTCAATAGTTCATACAGAATCACCCTCATAGTTCACAAGTGTCCGCATCAAAATTATCACCCACAAATGTTTACCTAGAAGTCAGGTGTTCCCAGAATCGTCGTCATAGTTCATAGGTTTAGAGTCACTTGTCCCCAAATGTGTACCTAGAACTCGGGTGTACAAGATCACTGTCACTATTCATAGGTGATCACATTAGTACTACTTAATTCTTCCGTCATAGCCAGCCCTTTTTAGTGCTATATATAAAGATAACAAGTAGTCCATATACCACGTATACGTCTTCAGGCAAAGCCAACCCAATTTCATGTCGGATATGAAGACAACAAGTCTTTCACAAACCACACGTGTACTAGTGTGTGACAATGTGCACCAGCATCTCCATCCTTTTTAGCATATACATGAGATCTTCTTACCCCCTCTCAGAGTGATCCATAGAATGCATGAAGCATGCGCTGGCCTCTCCATTCCATCTCATGATGTTTGAGAGATATCCTCACTTATTTCTAAGTGATCAAAAGACTGCATTTGCATCTCCATCCCATCGCAAGATGTCTAAGAGATCTCCTTACTCCTCATAGAGTGATAAGGAGAATGCATGGTATATGTATAATCATCATTCCCTCTTAGCAAGGGATATAATCATGAAACCAATCTCCCCACTCCATCACAGAGTGTCAAGGGGTAAAGTCAACCTTCCCTCTTACTGAGGGAGTCAATCATGGGACCAATATCCTCACTCCCTCTTAGAGTGATCAGGAGAAATACTTAAATATCAATGAGGGATTCAACATAAAACTAATCTCCCAACTCCTTCACAGAGTTATGGTCCCATCCTAAACCTGCACACATTTTAGCTAGCAGAGGCATCAAATATATTGGGGCATACATTTTTCTCCTGCCCTATTCTAGATATGAAATGCAAATACATAATAAATCATATTATTGAAATCATGTACTTGAGAGAGAGTATCAATAGGCTAGTTTTCCCATCCCATCTCATGGTGTCTGAGAATCCTCCCTCTATATTGAAGCGTTCTTCTCCCTCTATATATGAGTATCCTACTCCCTTTCTGGGGAATCCATAGATATGATGTAAGTATCCATCCTGGTGATGACCAGGTACATCTAGGATTCTTTAATTGTCTTGTCTGGATCAAGAAAACAATGCCATCAGTGTAGTCACAATCATCATGCTCGATCTGCTTAGGATCTCAATTGTTATCTTCCTTGTCTTAGGAAGACTTCATTAGGTTTCACACCATCATATGCAATAGAAAAGGATCCTCATATAGAGGGATAACTCCCTCTGTCTCCTCATAAATCAACTAAGTAAATTGTGTCCTCCAGAATCCTTCTACCATGATCTGACCGGAAAGTAGTTGCTTTCCATAATCGTCAAAGAGATGAACATCTATAACAGAGAGACCGACGTCCGTAGAAACCTCTCGCTTCCAATCTCCAAATATCTACATGAGATAATCTGGGCATGTGGTTCATGTGTCCACATATGTACTCGATCCTTAACTATCTGTTGTCATGACTTCCACTTAATTGTTTCAACCAAAATTTATCCTTCTTTCTAAGCTGAGATTCATGCTTCTAGAGAATTTCAGCTTCCGATACATCTGCATATCAATGGGATCACTTGTCCTTCAGACCAAGTTGCATCATCATATTCTTGTAAGCTATATCATTCCCTACAAGTCAAATCTCATCAGATGGATAGCAACATTGCATAGTTAAATTTACATTAGGGGAATTTTGAGGTCTAAAATGAGCCTAATAAAAAATATATTAAATATTATGAGTTAGGCATTTTGTGAAGAAGGTATATTTACAAATCACCTTTTGCACTACAATTCATGTAACTATAATTAAGTTAAATTGAAAAGTTATCTATAAATAAAATTAATAAAAAACTTTCTTTAACATGACTAGATAAAAAAGTACTTTGAGTATATAGATGTACTAAACTAAAGTAATCATAAATGTACTTTGAATATATAGATGTACTAAACTAAAGTAATCATAAAATAAAATATTTTAGTTTTGAATTCCAAATATAATTAAATTTTGAATAAATAAGTTTACATTAATAATCATTTATTTTAAAAATGTGTTAATCTATTTATTATATAATTCTAATATATATTCATTAAAAACAATTTAACATATTTAATATATTATAATAAATTTACTACAATTTACTCCAATTTATATATTAAATATTTTATTATAATAATATGATGATATTTAATATTAAATATAATAATAATGTTGTATTAAAAAAAATCACGTGATAATTTGCATAACATGAGTATAACTTATTATATTATTATATATATACAGTAAATAACATGACAATATGATATTACGTAATAATTATGTTTACAATAAAGCATTGTACTGAATAAAATGAAAAGTACATAAAGCACTATACCAAGTCATATAAAAAGTACTCAGTTTGTTTTAAATTTTGAATTCAAATTTATTTTATGTTTTAGTAATTTATTTTATATTAAAACATTTATGATGTAAATTTTGAATTCAAATATATTTTATGTTTCAGTAATTTATTTTATATTAAAACATTTATGGTGTAGTAAAGTACTTAGTTTGTTTTAAATTTTGAATTCAATTTTTTTTGTTTTAGTAGTTTATTTTATATTAAAATATTTATGGTGTAGTAAAGTACTCTTAAGTACTTGATTGTAGTAGTATTAAATATATATATTATATTTAAAAGTATGTTTTAGTATTTTTTTAGTATGGTTAATTATGAGTTTTTGTCAATCATTTAAAATTTGATAAGTAGATATATTTAACTCAAGCAATGACACCTCAAGTATAAGGGATGATGTCATTCTCAAGAATGTGTTTGGTTCTTTTAAAGTTGATTTTAATAGTGCAATGCTTGTTTTGAAGCTCATTTTAGACCTCAAAACTCCCTAATGTTCCATGCAATAACAATATTTCATCTAGGTATATAGGTATCTTTCAGTGAATGCTTCAACGCAATGCAACATACACATGGCTATTATTTGGATGCTAGCGGTATCCATTACAACGTACCATCAAGAGTGTACACTACTCTAAGCATGTCAGAAGGATAAGTCATCCAACATGAGTCCACGAAATGGTGTGCAACATTACATGCTAAATCATAACGCATACTACATAAGCCTATATCAATAAAAGAACCGTATTACATGCTCAACAACTTCTAGGAATTTAGATTTGCATTGAACATATTCAAAACAACAAATCTGTTTATCTATGCTCCTTTTGGGATGATTTGAGGTGGGAAACATTCCAAAACATGGAACCCTAGCTTTCGGCAATGATTTCTTCTAGCACCTACTCTGATATCATGTTAGAATTTGGCAGCTGTAAAACCAACATCACTAAAATAATATCAAAGCTCAAAAATAGTGTGTCGATCTCATTTAACAATGATGATCACAAAGATCATCTCCCAACAATTAAAAAAATAATATCACCCTTGAGCACGCCCTTCCAAGAGAGATAAATTGATCAAAGATAGAAGTATGTACATGTCATAGTATCACAACCCCAAGAAATAAGAAAAAACCTTCTCCAAAGATGGAGAAACCATAGAAAACACCGCTCTTATACCAATAGCAAACTTCTCTAGCAGAGGGAAAAATTATGTAGCAATGCTAAGTTGTTATGTGTTAAAAATGAGGAGAGGCGCCCTCTATTTATACAGATTATGGGTGACTTTTTAAACTAGGTCAACTTGGCCTAATTATTGGGGTCGACTTGTCAGTTTACAATAATAAATTACATTTTAATTATTATTATTTATTTATTTGTTGAGCCGACTTAAGTTAGGATGCCTCACATGGCTACTATAACAACAATGGGGGGGGGGGTTAGAGAAAATAACCCTCTACCTAGCCACCGAGAGCATGACCTGATGACTCTAGTGGGACAAACCCCCTCCAAATTGACCACCTGAGTCAACCCTTATATGGTGTAATGTCCTCATCTGATTAGACATTGAGGACCAAAACCGCTAACCTATGTGATTCATGTGGGTTTGAGCGGTTACTGACAGTTAGGGAATCAATTGAAGACTGATGCCATCTACAGAAAATCTAGGGCATCAATATGATATCACCATTAGGTCAAAGAGGGCCACCAGGGCCTAAACCCATCGACATGCATGACATCTAAGCATTATTTAATGATGCATGCACCCATTTAAGTCTCCATGCGCATGCACGCAAGTCAACTGCAAATTAGAAATTAAAGAGACCTAATTAGGTCAAAAGTTAGGGTTTTCGTAGTTGAAAGTTATAAAAAGAAGATAAAGTGAATGGAGACTTTACTTTTGATGATTATTGATTTTGGAGCTCTTGGGTAGCAGCACAGTGTGCGGCCACAGCAGTTGGGGTTGGAGACGGCGTCTTCAACTAACGGGGTTTCGACAGTGAGATATCTACCCTAGTCTCATCTAGGGTAAGCCATCCAGGTTCACCATCTGCTCTTCAATTTATTCACAGTTATCCAGTATCCATCAGAGATTTTTTGCAGGGGTATGTGTGCAGCCGTAAGGGGTTTTCATCTGGAAAGCCCAAATCATTCATTGTGTCTTTAGATCTCAGTTTACCTTCGAAACCCAGGCACCATTCTCATCATCAGTATCATACTCCAGTACCCAGTGATTATCAGATCCGGTCTTTCTCATCCTGAGCAATTATCAGCAATTTCAGGATCAGGGGGGCATGAGCAGCTAAACCTCCAGATCAATTCGCTAGCCTGCTTAGAGACCTCAAAACTTCCGCATGTGTCAGGCATTCTCTCTGGCACGGGAAGACTATCAATCCTGCAAATTCTCAACTTCATCGGACACCTCCTTCACTGAAAACGTCACCCTTAGCTGATTTTGGGTTCGTGATGCTGGGGTATCACCGGAGGCAGAAGGTACCAGGTCATCTCCAATTCAGCTCTTGATGCATGCATATTCTCTCAGGAGCATTCCAGCCAGCTTATCAGTGGTAAGTGTTACATTCGATCCTACAAACCCTAACCTTAATTTTAGCTATAAAATAGGGAATTTTTGCATGGCAGTTTGCATGCCCGGCTGTTTCAGTAAACTTGCATAGAATTAGAAAATATCAGGATTTGGGATATTACAGTGGTATCAAAGCTATCTTCTTGGCTAGCTGTGGGCTTAAGAAATGAGAAATAGATTAATACAGAAGAAGACCCTTTTGTAACCTATAGGAAAAGAAGGAGTAGATACATAGGGGACTTTGAGGATATCCAACTAGAGGATATCAGCTCAGACATGGAACAAACAGGTATGCACTCTGACAGGGGAAAGGGAACGGGAGAAAATAAGGACAGGATGGAGTTTTGCAACTTAGTATCTACATTGCAAGACTTAGCCAAAGGGCAAAAAGATGTACTCAATGCAATCAACAAATTATTAGTGAAACCATAAATAGGTAACAACAGTACACCTCCCTCACCGGTAGATCGAGGGTCTACAAGCAGCAGTGGAAAGGTTGCATACACCAATATATAGAATACACCGCACATATATAGCAGACCTTCCAACAGGCCTACTATGCCTCACTTCTTGGCAGATGCAGTAGGAGGTCCAATCATGTAGGTAGAGCCTAGCAAACCTTTTGGGGCTTATTTGCAGGAATACAGGGACTTAGGGGATGAGTTTCATGTCGCTATGTCTTTTTCATATTTTTGCAACATGAAGAGTAGGAACAAGCCCAGGAATTTCAACAAGGGATTCAATCACAACTATGAGTTGCAAAAGACCTTGGGCAGGTTGACCATCCCAAACTTTGATGGGACTTGCGGAGGTTCAGCGAGGATATGGGTTCAAAATTTGGATACCTATTTTCAACTCAATCCCATGACAGAGACAGATGCCATTAAATTGGCTACAGTCCACCTGGACGTAGAGGCTCACAAGTGGTGGTACCACGGATTGGTGACATTGGGTCATAACACCATATACTCCTACAGTGAGTTCACTCAGAATCTCATGGAGAGGTTTGATAGGAAGGATCCAGAGATACATTTCAGGGAGTTGGCTCAAATCAAACAGACAGGTAGTGCATAAGCCTTCATCTTAGAATCTAGAGGATAGCAATCATGGTAACATATGTGTCAGAGAGCAATTTGACTATGTTATTCACTGAGGCCCTAACAGAGCCACTACAGGGATGGGTGAAAGCCTACAAACACCCCACTCTGCGGGATGCCATTAGTAGAACCAGAGATCTACAGGATTCAGTCCCAAAGAATAGGTTCCCTCTCAAAACCAACTTTCATGTTAGGACACGGACAAGAAACCTTTCCAGCAGGATGTTCCCAAGAAAACATGGTTAGACAAGGACACTAGAAAAGACTTAAGGCAGAAGAAAATATGTTTCACTTGTCAGGAACCATGGGTGCCAGGACATAGGTGTGCAGGGAAGGCGAAGTCTCACTACATCGAGGTGCATTCGAACAGTGATGAGGAGGACTATGAGCAAGAAGCCACAGAAGAACTACGGGAAGATGAGGAAGAATCACTCTAGGGTGATACACCAGAGGGAGTCATTGCTACATTATCTGGAGTACCAAGATTTCTACTCTCAGGGTCAGGGGAGTAGTACAAGGTCACAAAGTAGGAGTATTGATTGATGGAGGAGCAACCCACAATTTCATTGACTCCGCTTAGGTATCCAAGAGAGGTATTCAGACCAAGAAGTTTGAAGTATTCACTATAGAGGTAGCCAGGAACTCCAGCATGGAGTGCAACTACTGGATTCCAAAATTGAATGTCACATTAGGTAACTATCATATGACATATTCATTTTATGTAGTAGATGTATCAGATACTCATGTAGTATTGGGTGTTCAGTGGCTTTATTCAATAGGGAAATATACTACAGACTACCGGACAATGGAAATGGAATTCCAGGGGCTAGATGGCAAACAGGTAGTTTTGAGGGGCATGAACACTTATCCCCCAAAACCGGTCTCGTCACAGAGAATCGAGGAAGTACTCAAATAGGATGATATAGAATGGGCTGCATAATGTTTTGTCACCTTTAGGAAACTAGCACACAACACCCAAGTGACATTCAAGCCTTGTTACAGAAGCACGAAAATGTATTTCGGGACCTTCCATGAGGTAGACCTCCAGACCGAGGCTTTGAACACATCATTGAGCTAGAGGAGGGGACACAAGCAGTCATCACCACTCCTTATCGGCATCCCAAAAGATACAAGGATGAGATCGAGAAAACAATCAAAGAATTGTTGGAGCTTGGATACATTCGGCCCAGTTCTAGCCCCTCCGCATCTTTAGTGGTCTTGGTCAAGAAGAAGGATGGTACACTGCAAATGTGCATCGACTATCGAGCACTCAACAAAAAGACCATCAAAAACGGGTATCATATCCCTAGAATTGATGAACTCATGGATGAACTACGGGGGGCCAAATACTTTTCCAAGATTGATCTTCGCTCGGGGTACCATCAAATCTGAGTAAGGGACCAAGACATCTCCAAAATAGCTTTCCGTTGTCACTATGATCAGTATGATTTTTTGGTCATGCCTTTTGGACTTACCAATGCTCCAACCACTTTTCAGTCGTGCATGAACCATACCTTCAGAGTTCAGCTATGTAATTTTTTGCTAGTATTCTTTGATGACATCCTCATTTACAGCAAAACATGGGAGGAGCATCTGAAACACCTGGATGAAGTACTGAGCATTCTAGAAGAACACTCGCTTTACGTGAAAATGTCCAAGTGTGAATTCGGTATGAAGGAAATGTTGTATCTAGGGCACATAATCAGTGAAAAAGGAGTACAGGTTGACATGGACAAAATCTGAGCTATCAGACCCGCGCCAAAAACAATCACAGAATTGAGAGGCTTCTTAGGTATGTGCACTTATTACCGAAGGTATGTTAAGGGATTCTCCCAATTTGCAGCACCCCTCACAGATCTCACAAAGAAGGGAGCATTCACTTGGACAGAACTAGCACAGAAAACTTTCGAGGAGATGAAAGTCATTATGAGTTCTTGTCCAGTTTTAGCATTACCGGACTTCTCACAACCATTTGTTGTAGAATGTGATGCCTCAAGGGAAGGGCTAGGAGCAGTATTGATGCAAAATCATCACCCTATTACATTTGAGAGCCGTAAACTGAAGAACTATGAGCACCACTACTCCATATATGACAAAGAAATGCTAGCCATCTTACATGCTCTCACGAAGTTCAGACAGTACCTGGTGGGAGTAAGTTCAAAATCAAAATGGATCATAACAGCCTCAAGTATTTCTTAGAGCATAAGGAACTGAATGAGCGCCAACAAAAATGGGTCAGCAAAGTACAAGCCTACGATTTCGAGATCGAGTATGTAAAAGGCAAGAATAATGTAGTAGTTGATGCATTATCCAGGCAACCCACCTCACTATCTCTCATGAGTATATCCACAAATTGGAGGGCACTTCTCTTAGTAGAATACTCCAAAAATAAATTTGCTTGCGAATTATTGGATGGACAAATTCAGGATGACAGGTACAGGATTGTCCATGACATCATCTATTACAAGAACAGAATATACCTCGTCCTAGAATCAACTTTAAGGAAAAAGATTATACAAGCAGCGCATGACTCTCCATTATCAGGACATCATGGTTTCTTGAAGACCTACAGACAGATCCGAGAGAGGTTCTCATGGAAGGGACTCAAAGGGGAAGTTATGCAGCACGTACGGGAATGTAGCGTATGTCAGACGAACAAGATTGAGAACATTCATCCAACAGGGTTTCTTCAGCCACTACCAATTCCAGAACAAAAGTGTGAAAGTGTCTCCATGGACTTCATTACAGGATTGCCCAAGGTCCAAGGGCGGGATTGTTTATATGTCGTAGTTGATAGACTGGCCAAGTTTGCACATTTATTTTCTATATCATATGATTACTCTGCAGCTCAAGTAGTTGATTTATTCTTCAGGGAAGTATTCAAGTTACACGGGTTACCTAAGACCATTGTTAGTGATCGAGATAGTAGATTCACAGGTGCCTTCTGGCATGAACTATTCAGATTAATGGGGACCGAACTGGCTACCAGCACGAGTTATCATCCCCAGAGCGATGGACAAACTAAAATTGTCAACAAGTGGATTGAAGGATATCTGAGGAACTACGTAACAGGGCAGTAGCGAACCTGGATTAAATGGCTACACTTAGGGGAGTACTCCTACAATACTACCTATCACATGTCTATTAGGATGACACCTTTTAAGGCATTATATGGCTACGAGGCCTTGGACTATGCATATTTAGCATTCGGAGGCAGTAGGGCTCCTAAGGCAAAGGATTGGATACATGACAGTCAGGATATTCTTAAAATCTTGAAGGAAAACTTACAGACATCCCAGAATTAGCAGAAGTTGTATGCAGACAGACATAGGGTTGAGCGGAGCTTTGAGGTAGGAGATTTGGTATACTTAAGGCTCCAACCTTACAAATAGTCTTCACTTAAGAAGAACGGAGTGAAAAAGTTAAAACCTCGCTTCTATGGACCCTACAGAATAATCAGGAAGGTGGGAGAGGTGGCATATGAACTAGAACTACCACATGAAAGTAAAATTCACAATGTATTCCATGTGTCCAACCTGAAAAAGACTATTGGGCAACACATTGCTCCATCAACATAATTACGTCCTTTATATGATGAAGGACTACTGATACTGATTCCTAAACAGATCATACAAACTAGAGAAAGGAAACTTAGGAACCGGATAATTAGGGATTACTTGGTTCAATGGAAAGAACTACCGCCAGAGGATGCCACATGGGAAGGTGAACAGGTATTGCAACATCCCAGTTTGCAGTTGCTTGAGGACAAGTAATCTCAAGCAGGGAGGACTATAATGTCCTCATCTGATTAGACATTGAGGACCAAAACCGCTAACCTATGTGATTCCTGTGGGTTCGAGCGGTTACTGACAGTTAGGGAATCAACTGAAGACTGATGCCATCTATAGAACATCTAGGGCGTCAATATGATATCACCATTAGGTTAAAGAGGGCCACCGGGGCCAAAACCCACCGACATGCATGACATCTAAGCATTATTTAATGATGCATGCACCCATTTAAGTCTCCATGCGCATGCATGCAAGTCAACTGCAAATTAGAAATTAAAGTGACCTAATTAGGTCAAAAGTTAGGGTTTTCACAGTTGAAGTTATAAAAGGAAGATAAAGTGAATGGGGACTTTACTTTTGATGATTATTGATTTTGGAGCTCTTGAGTAGCAGCACAGCGTGCGGCCACAGCAGTTGGGGTTGGAGAGGGCGTCTTCAACTAACGGGGTTTCGACAGTGAGATATTTGCCCTAGTCTCATCTAGGGTAAGCCATCCAGGTTCACCATCTGCTCTTCAATTTATTCATAGTTATCCAATATCCATCAGAGATTGTTTGCAGAGGTACGTGTGCAGCCGTAAGGGGTTTTCATCTGGAAAGCCCAAATCATTCACTGGGTCTTCAGATCTCAGTTTACCTTCGAAACCCAGGCACCATTCTCATCATCGGTATCATACTCCAGTACCCAGTGATTATCAGATCCGATCTTGCTCATCCTGAGCAGTTATCAGCAATTTCGGGATCAGGGGGGGCGTGAGCAGCTAAACCTCCATATCAATTCGTTAGCCTTCCTAGAGACCTCAGAACTTCCACATGTGTCAGGCATTCTCTTCGGCATGGGAAGACTATCAATCCTGCAAATTCTCAACTTCATCGAACACCTCCTTCACTAAAAACGTCACCCTTAGTTGATTTTGGATTCGTGTTGCTGGAGTATCACCGGAGGCAGAAGGTACCAGGTCATCTCCAATTCAGCTCTTGATGCATGCATATTCTCTCAGGAGCATTCCAGCCAGCTTATCAGTGGTAAGTGTTACATTCTATCCTACAAACCCTAACCCTAATTTTAGCTATAAAATAGAGAATTTTTGCATGGCAGTTTGCATGCCCGGCTGTTTCAGTAAACTTTCATAGAATTAGAAGATATCATGATTTGGGATATTACATATGGATTCCTAGTTGATTCGAGAAATTGTTCCCTAATTTTAAGAATGACTAAGCCTGGATCTAGTTGAGAACTAGATGAGGTGCACTAATATAGGTATTAATTGACCTTGTATAACCCTAATAAATCCTAATCACCCTATTTTAGGGATTTTATGGATTTTCATGCACACACAATAGGTTGCTTACACATCACTCAGTTGAAACTAGTGATTGGGGAGTCTTGGGTTAATCAATTTAAGTCTAGGTGAGTGTTCATGGATAACTAAGGGTATTTGGCTCTAGTTAATCCTCACTAGTCTCCAAGCATTGCATGAGAAATTAGAATAGACTCCTAAAATAATCTAAATTTCCTTGGTATATATTTTGTTCACCTCCATTCATTACAGTTAATGAAATACATCAATCTTTTATTCTTATCCGCTTCTAGTTTGTCTGTGACGATCTATGGTATCTCATTTGTTACATGATTAGTTGATTGCTGATTTGATTTCCATAGTATATCTCTTTAGTTTATGTGCCTAGATATATCTGCTCCAATATTACATGGTGTTCAAATAATCTTGTGGCATGTGATATTGTGGACAAGGATCTTAGAATGAAGAGGTTCATAATATCTTTTGATTTGCAGAATAACAAGGATGTGGGAGATTGGTATGATGAGCTTCCTCGTGAGGGGATATATTCTCTCTTGAGATTGTTCAAGTCATTCAGGAAAGACTGGGATCCTAATATTGACAAAGAAAATATGGAGGCCATGATTTCCCAAGTTCCCAAGAAGAAGCATGTCCATGAAATCCTTGAAGATTGTTTTTCTCCTCTCGATTTGTTGAGCACTTCAGATGAGTTACTAGATACATTAATGATATAATTATATGATCATGATGATGATTCCTTGAACCATGTCAAAGAGTTTCTGGCAAATTCTCCTAATTTTGTTATCAAGGATGAAGATTCCTACATGAATTCATTTGTGTTGCATTTGCAAGAAAAGGCTCGTGCTTGGTTTAAAGGCACGTACAAAGGTACAATATCCTCTCTTGCGGAATGAATAGAGGTGTTTTGAAACTATTGGTTCCTAGAACAACACAAGAGATGGATTCCCTACGTCGAAGAAGTGAATTGTGTGTTTAAGAAAGAGTACCAAGCCCTTAAAGAAATAATGGAAAAGAACATAACAAATATGATCAGGTCATCTGAAATGAAGTGGCCATTGTCGAAGATATCCATAATGAAGATAAAGCATTGGAAGGATTTCTTGAAGAAACCATTGATCAATATCTTATCGATAACATTCTAGGAATTATGTCCGAAGAAGAAGGTACTCTTGAAGACAAAGATGATGAGGCTCATAAAAATAAAAATGAAGAAGGCCTAATTGAAGAAATTTAACAACACAAGAAAATGGTGAGTTCTACTTACCCCCATTTAAAAAATTATTATAATACATTAGGATTCTTGGAATATGGCAGGGTTATTGAAGACAATGATTATTGTTAGTTTCTTCATCCTCTGATCTATGATTCTTCAAGGCTTGGAATGTCATATAAGAAAATTTAGAAGAAATCTATAAACCTTTCCTAACATTCAAAAGAGAATAAGGGATCAGTCAAGATTAATCCAAAAAGGATTTTCATATAGGTTTCAAGAAATATGAATAGGACTTTGTCAAAGAATCACGTATATCTAAGAAATATAACAAATATATGATTGATGAAGGTGTGGTGGATTCTTCTCCTTGTCCTTTCCCTAAATATTTGACTCTAGTTACTCCTACATTGCATTTGTTGTGTCATTTTATTTTCATTGCATTTATTTTTTAACAAGGAAAGACAAAAATGTATTCCTCTAATGCATTTAATGTCTCTGTTGTTAGTTGTTTGTGTAGGTCTATATGAACCCAATATATTCTTGGGAGTTCTCATACACTTGAAAGAAGATCACATGGGCCTGTAGTTGGAGACATATTTTATGCCTCGAAGTGTCTGAAGTGTTCCTTCCAGATGTATTCGAGCGAGGGGTTTCTTTTTATTTTGTAAAGGCCAAGTTTTTGGCGATACATGATGTAAAGTATTAATTTGGGGGATAAATTCCGATGATTATTCCATAGTAGGTCCCCTTGGTTTCCACCTCAAGGAGGTGTTAGCCTTATTGCTATGATAACTACCCTTTGGGTGGGTGTTTAGTGCCCTTAAGGGAAATCATTGGGGCACATGGACACACTCATATTTTTCTTTGCAGAGGTGATCGAATGTGTAAGGGTGGTGATACCCATTTTAACACACCTCATTTTTCCCACTTGGACCTATTGTTTTGATGCAAAACCCATCCTCCTAGTCTCCAAACCCATGACATCATTCCTTAAAGAAGAATCATACATTGTTTAAAAGGAGGGCATTGAGGGACAAGCATATGTTGGGGTTAGTTTGGGTATGAAACCCTCCTTTTGGATCACCTTGCACTTGGTGGAGCCTAATTGCACATATTGATTCTTATTTTATGTCATTGTATAGTTTAGTCCCGAATTTGTGGGTGCACTAAGCATCAATTTTAGAATTTGTCATTAACTTTGCAAGCTCAAATTTGTAAAAGGTTGAGGGTTGTCTCATATAAATAAGACAACCTCACATCATTTGTAAATCATGAACAAGGGTTCAATGATCCAACCAACAGTTGGCATGTTGTCGAACTTTGACAAAGTCTAGCACATTGATTTGGGTAAGTTGCATAGCAAAACTTATAAATATAATATAAAATTATAAATAGGTTCAGTAGTGGCCAAAAGTGAAGATTAAACCCTTAATTTAAAAAATGTATAAAATTATGTGGATTATGAAAAAACCCCCTTTTACTAGATGTAAATTTTATCATGATTACAGACACCCTTGGATCCTCTATAAATACTAGATAATGTACTCAAACTCTTAAGAATCAATTTCAACTTGAAAAACAATTACAATTTGATGATGAATCACCTACACCGTATACGAAGAAAGAGCTCCCAAAACTCAAAATCTGGTTCCAAAACAACGTTTTTTCTCTTGATTACAAGGAAACATATTCTATACCAGTCCAACACTGACTTGGAACCCTCTAGTTTGTAAGGAATGAACCTTCCTCGTGAGGATGAAGACTTGTAGGTAAATAATTTCAATTACGATCATGATTGCGGTACTAAATCTAAGTTGGGGAATTCATGTCTAGCATTTTATTCAAACCCCTTACTTAATCCACTTTATCGAACAAAAACTTAATCTTGTGAAAAATATATCTTTAAAACTTGATTATGGCCAAAATCAAACTAGTGGAAGAAGGAAAACTTTGATAATATTATAGAACAAATAAAATTGAATATTACAAATGGTTTCAAAAAAAGATTAAAGATTGCTTCCTAGGGTCTTTAAATACATTTTCCTTCCCCAAACTCAAATTATTGTCTGTTACGGTTAACCTTGACTCGAGAATGAGTCAAAGGTGCTTTAGGTCTAGCACATGTTTTTGGGCCCATGGTATTTGGTTTCCCATGGTATTGCATGTAAATAAGCCTTTAAAATGCTTGAGGAGGCTCCATTGTAAAGTGGCATGGAGGTGCGTGGTGGCTAGCTCACTTGGGTCAGCTTGGCCGGTTTAGATTAAGGGAGATAATAAATCTATTATGGTGGTTTTTCTCAGTTTTAGGTTTTCCACATAAACAGTGTGTCTATCTTTAATGGTTGCCTGTCTATTTTATTTCTCTTGCAATTTATTATATTTTATTATGCTCATAATTCCTAATACCGTCATTGAAAATTTTACAAAATATTGCTCACCTTATATGTAGACTGAAATGGGTTTAGGACCTTCCTATTGTAGAAAACAACATTGTAAAGGCTGTGACACTATGTATTCCAACCCACCAACTCGCACATGAAATACCAGCAATACAACAACACTCTCATCACAGCTGGACTCGTTGGGCTGAAAGATGAAGGAGTTGCGTATACAAACGTTACCCTTAAATACCTAGCCCACCGATTCCTTAAGCACTAGTACGCGGCGTCCACAACCTATCAAGGCAACCCCAATAAAGAATAAGTTGTGTCGCAGCAGTCTGATCACAGGTCACGGGTAGTTAGCAGTGGCCAATAATAAACAAGAAATCCATGCGTTCGAGCTAAACAATACCAGGTCACAACAGAATAGTGACATTTATCATAATGAAGATTGCCTCATGCACCATCAAAGAAATGGGCCTAGAAAACAATAAGAAACCCAAAAAAAATGGAAAATATCTATGGGAAAACCAAACACAACTATTATTCAAGAATTCAATTTGTTTATAAAATATATGGAGAAAGCTAGGCAAATAACATAAGCTACAACAAAAAGGAAGAATAAACCAGTGGAAAAAAAGATTAAAACATATGGTGTTCTAGTGGGATCCAAGGACCCATATTCAAATGGATTTTTAAATCAGTGGAAAAAAAGATGAAAACATATGCTGATCTAGTGGGATCCAAGGACCCATATTCAAATGGATTTATAACATGTAAAATTATTTTCTTACTAACTATCGTTTTTTCTCCCAATCTCGTCACTTTTAAACTATTTATGTAATCTACTTTTGCAAAAGTAACAAATTAGAGACATATTCAAATGGATTTATAACATGTAAAATTATTTTCTTACTAACTATTGTTTTTTCTCCCAATCTCGTCACTTTAAAACTTGTTTTTATGTAATCTACTATTTGCAAAAAGTAACAAATTAGAGACATCTCTTGCATCACTAAGGGGAATATGAATGTCGCCGTAAAAGCTCTTGAAAAAAGGGAGAACACGTAGATAAGATGAACCAATAACTATTTAGCGTGATTAAGATAATCTTTGATTGATATTAAATCCAAATAATACAATTTCACCTAGAAGGGAAAACATTCAGTATAGAAAAATTTGTAGATTTTTTATCAAATAAATTATGGATAGATTTGAACTTTAAAGTGAAATCATTCATCGTGAAAGGAGCCATCAAACCATTCACTAATCAATTTGCACTTTCAAAAAGGAAAAGAAAAACAAAGGACACTCCCTTCATATTTGAAGCTATGTGGTTCTTCCATACAAATTTTGAATACAAACCTTAATTGGAGTGTAATGGATTTACATTTATTTGGAGCTCTAACATGTATTTTCTTCTCAAAAGGATTTATTTTCTTAAGATTTGGATTACAAAGTGGAACCTTAATACTCATAACATCTTTTCCACCAATGAGAACCTAGAAAAAGAAATGGTGAAGATCTGAAATGAACTAAAAATTCAAGAAATGACAAAATAGCGCAATGAAAATTAAGAGAAGATGTCATCAAACATGGATAACATTTATAGAAGAGATTAAATATTTTGGAGACGTAAAACCATAATCTAATGGTTAAAAGAAGGAGATAAAGAAACTTCGATCCACAAAACAACTTGAATTTCAAGGGCATTCAACAGAATCTCCAAAATAGACAAATATGACTATATTATTGAAGGACATGAAAAGATCATCAAGGAAGAAAAGGTTTATTTCAGTGACTTTCTTTGAGACCTTCAAACCACTAATGGGAAAGATCAAGATATCTTTATATCCTTGATCCCCAAAGTCATTGATGAGGAAATAAACATAAGAGTTGTTTCCTATATCTTTGAATATAAATTACGTGATATTATTCTATTTATGGAAATAAATAATGTTGTTTTCCTTGATGTTTTACCTAGTGATTTATGTGCTAAAAATATGGTCCATCACCAAAAATCAACATCATGTTGTTAACAAATATAAATCCCCGAAAAACATTCTTAAATCTCTAACTCTACCTCTACCTTCCCTACTTTGATTCCAAATAAGGGTAATGCTTATGATTTTAATTCTTTCAGAGCCATGTCACTTTTCAACTTGGTTTACAAGGTTATTCCAAGATTACAACTTCAAAACTAAAACCTCTCCTACTACCTTTAATATTATAAGAGAAAAGTTGATTGTGGTGGGAAGGAAGAAAATTGATAACTTGATAAAGAACAAGCAACCATTCAATTAATGAAATTGAAAAAAGATAATGGAATGTTTTTAAAACTAGAGCTAACAAAGGAATATGAGTAGGTCAATTGGAAATTCCTACAAAAGGTTCTTCTATATTTTGGGTTTGTTCAACCTATGATGAACTACATATATATGAATGCTTCTTAGTTGCCTCCTTTGTAATCCTAATCAACTATAGGCACACAATTTTTTTAGATCCTCAATAGGTCTTAGACAAGGTTTCCCTCTATCCCCTTTGCTCTTCATCATCATGGTTCAAGCATTCATAAGCCTAGATCCACCAACTCTATCAAAGATAACAAATTATCTTATAATTCAGAGTCAATTATGCATCTCCAGTTTGCTAAAGATGACATGATTATAAGAGATGTTATTGTTAGAGAAGCTAAAAGAATGAAAATACATCTCAATCTTTGAGGAATCCTATAAATAGAACATGAGCATAGGAAACTCAATGTTTTTCTTCACTACTCTTACTATAGGCCTAAAAAGGGAAAGTTTAATTATATTGGGATATTAGGAAGATGAAATCCCTAATAGGGAGTTGGGACTTCTTAGTAACCAACATTGAAGCAAAGATTATAAATGGGCACATGTACAAAATGGAACTCTAGCTTCCGTCCCAAACACTACTAAATACTTATCTTGTGTAGGTAGAAGGATCCTATTACACTCTAATCTATTATTGATTCTTGATTATCAAAACCCCATTTTATCGTCCATTACTGCTATGAGTGAACAAGATATATTCTTAAAATATTTATATAATAGGGCTCATCCAATAAGAGAAAGTAGCACTTTATTGACTGGAAAAGCATAGTAACTCCCTTGGTTGGAAGGAGGCTCAATTCTTAAAAGAGTTGATACACTCATCAATGCTTTATATGCAAACACTTATGGAGTTTCATATCAAACCAAGAAAGGGTAGGGATAAAAATCCATCAAGTCAAATACCTCTACTATAAAAATGATTAATTGTTTAAATTTACCTAAAGGCTCTAGTGAATGTAATAACGTCATTCAAAGCAAACATATCATTGATAATAATATATTTTGGGTCATTAATGATGGAAATATACCTGTCGTTTTAGTGGATTCTTGGATTAGTCACCACAACCGAAATAATTTGCAATCTCTAATAAAGTCAAAGAATAAATGATTGACCATGAAAGGACCAAGGTCAAATACTAATGGACATTGGTTCAATTATAGACCTAGGGAAAGATAATAAAGAATTAAAATAAAAATAACACTTTGCTTGACCCATTCTCCAAATGGAAGATGAAGTAATTATTATCAAATCATGCCTTGATATTGATATTTGGGTCAATCACCTACAAGTTGGAAAATATGTAATTTAGGAATTTCAAAGCTAAAGGACAATACCTTGTGAGGGAAGTGTATCTACAAGTGTTAAAAATTGGAGTAGATCCTAATAAAGTATCTCTACAAGTAGATCATTTGGAACCCAATTCTATACCCTAAATTGTTCTTTATGTGGAAAACTATAAAACAAAATATTCTCTTACAAAAATATATCAAAAAGACGCATGCAAGGTCCCACTAAGGGAGATGTAGTGGAAGAATACTCATATAACATTATGGTCGAATGCCCAGTTTCTAAGGATGTGTGGATATGTTGAGATCACAATTCAACATAGCCCTCTAACCCAGTATGTATGAAACTAGTAGGAAACTATAAGTCCTTGGTCGTGTTATTAAGAAAAACTAGGATATCGGTCTTAGATCTATAATTAGGGGTTGTTAAAGGTAAAATAAAAAGATTCAAAGATAAACCCATCATCCATGAAAATTATGTGTAAGGATTCAAAAATCAATCAAGTAAATCATGAGATTTCAACTAAAATAAGAAGAATCTATCCGATCCTCATCACGTAAGCAATAAATTATTAAGGACTAATATATTATGCTAAAAGGTACATCCTTCTCTTTCATTGGAAATAAAATAAAGGGTAGAAAAATCTTTGATAGAGCTAGGACACCATGCAAAATAAATAGGATCAAATTATATGTTAATGGTGTGACTAGAGCTAATCTGAAATCGACATGGTGTAGAGTGATAGGAGATGAGAATGGAAATACCTTGAAACAACAAACAAGAAATACAAATTTAGGGCCTCAATATAAGGTAATATCTTGAAAAAATGAACAACAAATCCAAATTTAGGGCCTTAATAAAAGGTATTAAAATATCTTGAAACACTGAACAATGAATCTAAATTTGGCCAAATTTAAGGCCTTAATAGAAGGTATTATCCTCAGCATTTATCAACAATATCAAAAAATCAAGGTGGAAGGTAACTCAGAGCTAAGCATCAACACCTTACTTGATCAATTCAATAAGAATGCATGGTTCCTTTAGAACAAAAAATATATATATCAAACAAGCCACATCAACCATGAATGTTAAAAAAATAAGAAACAAAGTTGTCAACTAATTGACCAATGTGAAGGACATTTGAATAAGAAGGGTCTTAGGAAAATTATGGGGTGGGAAGTTAAATTACACCAACTTATTAATCCCTAGCCAAGCCTAATGTATCCCAACCTTTTACCCCCTTACTCAACACTTGAAATATAGCCTAACATCAAACTTTACATATTCATTTATAATGTATGCATTGTGAATATTATATATTCCTTTGAATATGGACCTGTCTATGATCATTTGTGCTCATCTTCTATCTCATCAAGTAAACAAGGTGAGAAAGGAAGAGGTGTAGGACTTATTCTCACAAGAAAACATTATTTGGAATTATTCTCCTCGTGTTGAGTTGTAATAGAGTATGAGAAGAGTAATGAAAGGTAGATGCATGAGAGAAAGTAAAACCCACAAACCATCATACTAGACTAGTTGAAGGAAGAAAATTGAATCCTGTGTGGTAACAATACAAATACAACTTACAAATTCCAATAAAAAACTATTTAGAGAAAATAAAGATGTTTTGGATTTAATCAAGGAGAAGCTTCACTATCTAATGTAAGTGCCTAAGAATCTAGATCTCAACACTACAACAAAAACTGGATTTAGTGTCGAATTTAGCGTCGAATTTAGCGCCGAATTTTAGTGTAATTTTTTCTCAATTGTGGTGAACAATCTGGTGCTATTGTACATTTTCGTAAAACGCCATCTATTGCATCTTTTTTTTCTGTCCTTTCTAACATCCATTTTTGCGTCCATTTTTGCACCCAATTTGTTGCATCTTTTGTTACACCTTTATTTCCACCCAATTTTGCAACTTCTATTGCATCTTTTTTTGCGTCATTTGTTACATCCTTGTTTGCAACCAGTTTCATGTTCAGTTTTGCATCCAATGTTGCGTCTTATTTTTCTCCTAGTTTTTCATCGAGTCTTGCACCCAATTTTGCACCATGTTTTGCATAAAATTATGTGTCCAATTCTACATCTAACGTTGCATCTAGGTTTGCATCCAATTTTCGACCCAATATTGCATCTAGTTTTGCATCCAATTTTACTTATAATGTTGCATCCCCATTTGCATCTAATTTTGTATCTTGTTTTACGTCTTTTTTTATATCCATGTTTGTGCATAATGTTTCATCTTGTTTTACGTCGTATTTTGCATCTAGGTTTGCACCTAGTTTTGCATCCCGATTGATGTCTTTTTTTGCATCTATGTTTGAGCCCAATGTTGCACCCAGTGTTGCGCCTAGTGTTGTGCCTAGTTTTGCACCCATGTTTGTATCTAATATTGCATCTAGTTTTGTGTCCAATGTTGCATCCCATCTTGCATTCAACATTACGTCTAGTTTTACATCCAATGTTGTGTCCCATCTTGCATCCAATATTGTGTCTCATTTTAAGTTTTTGTTTGCGCCAAGTGTTCCTTCCATTTTTGCATCTAGTGTTACTCCTAGTTTTATGTCCATCGATACACCATATTTTGTGCTCAAAATAATGTCCAATTTTACATCTAGTTAGGACTCCACTCTTGCATCTACTGTTGTGTCTAGTTTTGGACCTAGTATTGCATCTAGTTTTGATTCATTAATTGTGTCTAGTGTTGAGTCTCTTTTTGCATCCAATTTTGCGTTTAGTATGACATCCATTTTTGTGTCCATATTTGCGTCTGACATAAGGTCGACTTTTGCATCCACTTTTGTGTTTAGTGTGACGTCCACTTTTACATCTTGTTTTGCATTTAGTGTTACGTCTAATATTGCATCCATCTTGCACTACTACATTTTTTACCTTTAGAAATACATTCCAATATCATTAGGGAGTGGAGGAATCAAACCACCAACCTCCTGCTTGTAAAGTAGGCACTCTTCCATTGAGCTAGCACCCTTTAAGAATCGGGAAGAGGAGAAATATTAACACAAAGATTTCATCATTTGTAATTCTAATAAAAGACAATAAGATCCAAATACATTCATGCTTAAAATCCAATTTATTTTTTCAACCACACTAATAAGCACAAAAATATACCATGCTCAGGAAACAAAATATCCTAAACAGTTACACAATCTATTAAAGTGGTCCGCAAAAGAGTCTTAGAGAACAACATAATGTATTCATGCATACCTAATAACCTAAACTTGATATGGACAAAGAATCAAGGATGTGTTTAAGAAATAGTTGTAGAAACCAATTGAGGATGTGTGTGTTGCTACATACATGTTGTTATTCATGGATGAGGTGATTTTGTTCAACAATGGGATGGTAAGAGAAGAACTCATGAATGGTTACTAAAAGAAGATGTCTACTATGTGCAGCATATATGATATAATGAATATTTTAACAATTAACACCAACAAAGTTGATTTATATTATGTGCATTATTTATAATCTAAAAATTAGTAAGATGTCAACAGGAAAAAGGATCATATCGGTTTCCACAATTGATAAGGCCACAAGGAGGTAGATGAAGTTCAGGGGTTTCTCATCTTACTAACGATTGTTCCATCAATAGATTCTGAAGGGGCATTCCATCACTTCATCAACATAGCTCCATGAATCCTTTAGCTTCATGAATCCTGCGAATTTCGAGAGCAAGGGCGGAGAGGGGGACGCCTCCACGCAACATAGCTTCATGAATCCATTTAATAATAGCTAAGGAAGAGAATGTGAAATAAGAACTAACAAAAACGACACAAAAAGAAAAAGAGAATAATGGGATTGAAAGTAAAAATTAGTGAAGAGACATGGAGAAGGAATGAATAAAGAAAACTTTACATAGAAAAGAACAAATGTTTGCTTGAACTATTCAAAATTTCAAAAGGGGTTTATCAACAAACAATCTCAAATTGAAATTTATCTCAGGCACGTTAATGAACAATTCATGAGTTCCATATTTGTGATGATGAAGAATAATTTGATTTATGGGGTTCTAAATACCAACAATTTTAATAATAGACAATTCAATTTCTTTCCCACTGGAATTAGATGTTGGTGGTAGCAATTTGAATAAAGACTGAGCCAAATCTGGGTTGGATTTATTGCTTGAATGTATATTTAATGGGGAGATATAATTGAGCCACAACCAAATCCTGTGATTATGCATTACAATACATAGTGTGTGATGTAATTGACCTGGAAACAGAGCATTGTAAACAGAACCAAACCCTTCCATACATACTACCCACTTATGCACAAGGAGACTTTGACCTCAGCTTTGACAAATTGAATGTCCCATTGCAGAGAGTGCATTGGCATTGGCTTTGACTTTCAACAGCTTGAAACCTAACCTAAAGCAGTGAACCAATCTAGAACAGAATCCTTGGAATCAACTCTGAAAACAGAGAACCCTGCATTATTCTAAGAGTAGAGACCAAATTTCAATTCTGCAGAAAAGCCATGTTGGTGAGACCTGAGGGCTATAAGTCCCATATTTACAGATCATGTCTATATTGATGTTAGTGCTACAAGACTTTCCCATGAAGAAAAAAACATAAAATATGATTCCATGTTTGTTTGAGTTCTAGGTGATCATGAACATTTATCGCATACCCAATCATCCAACTAAAAGAAATAGAACACTACCCCCTTGTTTGGAATTTTACTTTTACTTTTATCAAACCCTTCCACTTCTCCAGAGAAAACCCATCTCTATTGAAGCAATGATCTCTCCTAGACATCTACATCAGGGATTAGGTGTCTGCTATCCAAAAATAGCATTGGGGGTAGACTGAATTTTATCAAAAACACATCTTATCAAAACGCATCTTATAATCTCTTTACCGAGATTTTGTAAAGATTGCTTCTAATTTTGGGACAGGAAACTTGGTATCTCAGATTCTCAAGTAACCAGAATTTGTTTTTTCTTTGGAGATTCTGGGGTATGCATTGGCTTGTTCCTAGTGAGAGTTCAATTTCACGATTTGTGGTTAAAGTGACGAGAGAAATCTTTACTATTCAAACCACGCAAATATGATGTGCAACTACAGCGTGAATAAATATCCGACAGTTGAGCCACACTCCTAGATCAAACTAGAAAATGCCCACCACCAGAGGTGTACCTTGGACAGACTTGGTATTTGCCTGACAACAGTATTCCTTACTTTAAGCCTCAAGTGCTTTAGAGCATCCATACTTTACTCTATTCAGCAAAATTAAAACTGGTATTTCCTTGCGCTGCAAATCCCTAGGTGAATGGCATTTAACACATCTTCCAAACAATCTCAATGCATATTTGCAAGACAATTAAGCATCACTCTACACATTTATAATGTCATTTAATTACTAAGGCATTATTTCTGGTTGAATGAAAGATTAGCTACTTTTCCACCTAGAAGAGAAAAATCGAATCCAGGCATATTAAAGACCACTCACATGACAACAAAATGGGAATATCCAATGCAAGAAGAGGCTTTCAAAATGCAAGTTCATTAATCCAAATATCTAAAAGCAGGCATACACAAACAGAGATACATAGTCATGCGAACAGACTCACGGCTCTGCAAGAGAGACAATGTCGATAAAATCATTTGCTCTGTGTTTGTACATTTATCTTCTAACCTTCACAGAAGTCACAGACCACCCATCCTTTCCCCTTGCAAGGATCACAAAGGATGCCAGCGCCCGTTACTTCCTAGAATGTAAATCATGATTCATAAAATAGTTAAAAATCAATAAACTTATATGCATTCTAAATACCAATCAAGAAACAAATTCATGTATATACCATAGTTACATCCAAAGCTCACAAGTACAGTAAACAACACAAGCGTGTGTGTGTGTATATATGAAACACATTCAAGTGTATACTATAGTTACATCAAAAGCTCACAAGTACAACAAACAACACAAGCATGTCTGTATATATATATATATGAATGAAATAAGTGCATGGGCTACAGAAAATACTAGAGAGGGTATATGAAGGACAAAATATTTAAACTTACAGTCCACATTAATCAAATAGGGCATACTAATTGGTATCACCATTAACTGATACATATCCTTCATTGCAGGAAGCTATGGCAAAATAAGTTTATATCCTCTGTTGCATTATTAAGACACCTACTAATTTTTTCGCGGAGTAGAAACAGAGAAAAGTGCTTATATATACTTACTTGTTGGGATTGAAGTGAAGATTCCCTGCAAGTAATTCTATGTGTAAAAGCAGGCCTGGAGTTGGACCACGAAGATTCCCTGCAGGTAATCCTTACGACAATGACAATTTGTAATTTTAACAGAGAAACCAGAGCAACAAAACCACACACCTTCTCTAATACACAGAGAACTGATCAATGAGAGGAGCCCATACCACCCACTAACAACTGGATATAGCGCCAAAATAGGAAATACCGGCATATGAACCTCCCGCGGACCCGGTGCTGAACCAACCACACAAAAGATCTAGCAACAAATTGCAGATTTCAGGAATAGGAACTGGTCAACCCCAAAAATCAGAACTGGGATGGAACTGGTAAAAAACTAGAAACAAAAACTAGTTGATCAAATAATACATAAAATATTTAAATTTTGATGGAAAAATAATATTCATGTGCATCCATGTGAATCCAAAAAAATAGATACAAATACGACATGTATATAGCAAGGGTGCATATAATATTAAGAATGCAGATGTATATATAGTTGTAACAAAATCTGACCCCAAAATGGACAGTTGAGGATTAATATCATCCTCTAGACAAAATTACGCTAACCTAAAAATGGATTTTTCCTTCTATATTTGTCAACATTCCTAGACTTAACCTTACTATTAACTACAAATGGTAGGGAATCTGGACAAAATGGGCATTACACCTTAACAAAAAAAATCTGGAAACCTGTGGATGCATGTGTTGTTCGTTCTTTGTTTAATTGTAACTTAGCATTTTGAATATGTATGTTATATTAACACCAGATTTGAAATAATATATCTGAGTGTTAATCATACATATTCATGGATATCATCCGGAGTGAGCTCAGTGTTACAGAGTTCACCATTCAGCATTGACGGTTTGTATGGGGTGGAATGGTTAGTCAGCCAATTGAAGCAATATCGACAGTTTGTGGAGTGCCTTTCAGAGTTGACACATGGTGCCTTTGTGGAGTGTTGTCTTCTAGACTGAGATGAGGTATATGTCCATTAGGGTGTAGGGAGAACTTATCATACACCAACAATCAACTTCATAATTCGAATTCACTCTTATGCTAGCTTGTATGCCAGTTGAATTTAAAGGTTTGTTTGGTAAAGTAGCATGGTAGTGTTGTCTTCTAAACAGAGATGAGGTATATGTCCATTAGGGTGTAGGGAGAAATTATCATACACCAGCAATCAACTTCATAATTCGTCTTCACTCTTATGTTAGTTGTATACCAGCTGACTTTAAAGGTTTAGTTGGTAAAGTAGCATGGTAGATTTTACTATGTTTGCTGACCTAGAGTGATGAATAGAACATTTAAATTAATTCCTTTGACATGGCCTGCTATGTCCATTGTCAACTATCCCTCATGCCAAACATATCATAGCAGCAAGATGTAATTATATTTTCATTCATCTTACAAAAGGTATTAATAAATCTTACACAGGAAATCGATTCAGTCTTTGGACTAGCATCACTGACAGGTAGAAACTCGACCTGGGATTCAAATTGGCCTAACTACCTCAAAAAACAACACTTTATTCACATGCTAGATGTGTAGGCAGTTCTGATCAGACTTGGCTCCCTTTATCAGCTCATCTCTAACATTATCAAGCTATATACCACTGTTGGGCACCAGTATTATAGTGTATTGATCCCCTTTCTCCTTCATTCATTCATATTGGCAACCATACTTTCATGAAAATGATTCACCTCTTGTGTTCTGTCAAGACAAGTGCAAAGCAGCGACTTCCCTGTAATACATATTAAAAACTAGATTCTATGTTTTGTTGTTTGGATTTGTTGAGTACATGCTCCCATGTTTCCCATTCACTGGTCCATTATCATTCATAAGTTTAATCCCATTCGCAAGAGCCTTCTACTGTGCACAGACCAACAAATTATGGTCTTGTTCCTTTGATGAAATAAGTATTAACCTTCTTCCAACAATTTCAATGAGTAACAATAGGTATCCCTTTTACTTTAGTTCTTAGTTTTTATGCAGGGCAAAGTTGAATCCTTTTGTGAGTTGACATGCTTATTAAAGTTGCGACTTTGGTCAATTTAGTAACAGTTTGAAATGGATCCTTTTGCTTGATACGCTTAAGAAAGGCATAAATATAGACAACATTGGTGATTTAGGGTAAGACAAAAGCCATAGCCCCAAGTCATGAATACCAAATTTAGCAATACGTACAATGGGTCGAAATTTTCTCTTGACATAGATAGAGAAAGTAAAAGGAAAGTCAAAATGGCACAAAATCAAGGAATATTAGCAAAGGTAAATCAGGGCTTGAGGAGATCATCTTAATGTTTAGCACAAACCCAACATCATAACCCCACATCATGAATATCCATCCCTAGCTGCCATATTGTTGTTTATGTGAAATTTCCCTAATCACATTTCTACCCAACGGTCTTCTTTCCTTCTGGAACTGTCTTCTTTCCAATGATTGTACCCAACAAAATCTCTTTACTGATATCATTCACACAGATGTAGGCATCAGACCACCAGTTTGATACTCCGAAGTCCAGTTTCAACTACAGTATCCTAGTCTGAAACATTGACTGAAAATGGATGCCAGAATTCTATAAATGCCCTCAAACAGGTATCAAACCTGCTCTGTTACCAAAATGGTGCAAGCCTATTGAGGCTACAATTATTCTCAGAGCACACAACAATGTTATGGATGCAGATTCACAAAAATCAATACATAACTAATAGAGGAAACAACAAGCTTAACCAGTCTATTGAATTCAAGGTTCAATTATTACAAACAGGCCTTAATGGGTTCTTTACGGCAACTTACAACAAAACATGGGTCCATGCCTTTCAAACATTAATATTCTCGTCGGTCTGTCTCGATTGAGCTACAATGGGTTCACAAGGATTCTTTGGCTGGTGTTTTCTTTCTCCATGGAGCTTCTCCATTTCTATCACCATGAGAACTCTACCTTCGTCTTTCTTCTTTATGATTGAATTTGATAATATTTGATATTTTCCCTCTTAGCATCCTTTTCCTCTCTTTTCATTAAAGTCGCCAAACTACCAAAACAAACCTTTGAAAAACTATGGGCCTCCACTATTTCATGTCATGTGTCCTATGGTCTCAACCACCAATCTTAAAGTCAAATGTATGATGTGTGTTTGTGTACAAGTTAAAAGGTTTTCAAAGGACTTTTTGATGTCTACATGGGAATTTTATATTATGCTCCACTTATGAGTGTTTTGCAATATTTATACTTCGTAAATCCCCCAAGTTTCAGTCTTTCCTGCTAACTAAACTAGCAAAACCATCCAAGTAAGGCTTCCCTCAATATGTTGTTTAAATTCAAAATAAATGAGAAGAAGTAAATGAAAGATAAGGCAGTTGACTTAACCACAAGAAAGGTAAGTTGGGTGGGTGAATGGAGAGCACTTTTACAGCCACCACTAGAGTTCAAATCCTCTTACGGTATGTGACCATTTGCGCAGAAAGTGGGCAAGCCGCGGAACAGTGGCAAGACATTGGTAAGAACTTGGTAGATGACTGAACAGAATACTTGCCTCTGGCCTGAATTTCCACAAAAGCTCCATCACTTTGAGTTCCTAGCCTGATAATGAGTGGTTTATCACCTTGAGTTCTTGGCTTGATAATGAATGGTTTTTCCTACTCTTCCTCTTTCCGTATCCTGCTGATGAGATCTTTTTCAAATTTAGTGTCTCTCCTGCTTCCTCCCTTGCATGCTTCTTTGCTTCAATCTGCATCTCTTCCTCTTTCTGTATCCTACTGATGAGATCTTTTTCAAATTTAGTGTCTCTCCTGCTTCCTCCCTTGCATGCTTCTTTGCTTCAATCTGCATCTGTAATAAATTTGTGTAATTTATTTAAAAAGGGTGTGCTCCCAACATTGTTTCCTTCAAAAGACTTCTTATTAACTTAAGTTCATATGTCTGGCAATCAATGGTTTTCCCTGATATTCCTTCGTTCTTTCCCCTCAATACAGGTCTCTATGAGCTGTGAGGTGTTCTTCTACCTTTGAATAACATATAGCTACAGACCTGCTGGAAAGCATGAAAGTTTAGAACTTATTCGAACTATGAAATGAGTTTTTGGTTCTCCCAGACAAGACAGCCTTTGGGAGGGGAAAGGAAGAAACTTGTATTCTGGGGGCAAAGAACACCTATGTTTGTAGGGCTGAAATCTTAAAGGACCACACATGGAAAATATACCACATGTAGTATTCGGATCATACTCCAAGGAAGACCCATCTCCAACTGGCCAAACAATACAAGATCATTTCTCAGAATACAGAATGAATATATAAATGCACGTCTCATAGGAAGCAGGATTTGGGCAACTATTTACTGGTACAAACTTTTTCTTTTTTTTGTGAGTTTTGACATTTCCATAAAAATTTCAGGAGAATCAAAATTATCACCAAGTTTTCCAAAAGACTCTTCGTAGGATCTCAAAAAATTATTGTTCTAGTGATCTCCACAATTCCGTTGTATACAAGCATTAAAAATCACAGGAAAAGAGATGGAAAAGCATGAATATTGAGAAACAGACCACACCATCGAACTTTCACAAATGAGAACTTAGAGACATCTAATAAAAAATTCATGCATTAAACAATAATGTCAAGAATGAAACATTGCTCATCAAAAAAATATTGCATAGAATCTCCATGAATAAGACGAGATTTAGTTACAGCAGATTCACAAAGATGTGGCATATTTAAAGCACAATATCTCCAATGAAAGAAAACCCATTACATGGAATCCATGTGTTAACAAATAGAAAGTACATGCAAAAAACAAGTGATAGAATGCCCAATAATTTTATTAATGAAAAGAGGACTATAGCAATGTACATTATGGCTTAGATCCATCGTCCTCATATATATGACTAATCAATCAATTTGATTAAAAATCCATACAAAAAATAATTTTCCATAAACAATCTACACCCAATTTGAGGTTTAATTAATGACATCACAAATACAATATGATTTATATAATCCTTTTCTGGATTATATGCCTAATAATCTCCCCCTTGATCGAAAAAGACCAAAATAGTACTGAACTAAGTAAAACATTATTGAAGTTGACCCATGTCCTATGAGATTGGTAATAAACTACCAACTAGTATCTCCTGGAAGTAATAGTATCATGGTCCAAATCACATGAGTTATGCCCCTTATAGCCTATAGTGTTGAATCATGTTAATCCCAAAAGAAAATATCAATGGCCATGTGAGTTCTTTTCTCAACCTTGTAATGCATGAAAGATACTTGGAGGCTATACCTTGATCCAATGAGCCCAGAATGTAAACAACTTGACCATACATCTAAAAACCTATACCAAAATTCTCCCTCTTAATAAATCTTACCACAAAGTGTCTAGAACACATACAACAATGTTTCAACTATGGTGACCATTGCTTGAAGCACAACCTGTAAATATGCCTACTTATTGTGGCAATATGGCACTCTCTAAATATCGTGTTCAAAAACCTTGTATCCTAGTGTCAATAATTGGTAATCACCAATGCTACAACCATGAAATATCTTCCAAAAATTCACATGAAAGAATTATTCTAGATAAAACATCTAAAAAAACTCTCAAATTCCAAAATCATGTCTATAAGTGGAATATCGATATACTCCTTCAATAACTCGAGACAACCAAAAATGAGCCTTGATAATACCCTAATTCAATCATAGACATGGCTTCAGAAGTTAACAAAACACTAAAACTACAAGCACTAAAACAAAAACAAAAAACCATCCATGAAATTTAATCTTGAGGGTAACAAACAATCTCAAGATTCCTTAAATGAATGAATAAACTTCTTCAAGAAACTCAATATCGAGGGTAGAAATCAATCTCAAGATTCCTTCAATAAATAAATAAACTCCTTCGAGAAACTCAATATCAAGGGTAGCACTCAATCAAGAGACTCTTGAAGCCAAAACTTAAAACACATTTTGAAAACTTAATCTTGAGACAATCCACCATGGTTCCCCATTGAGTAGAGAGAATGGTGCAGGTCATGCCAATCCTCAAATCCAACATAAACTAAGAAAATGCACCCATGTGTTACGAATACTCACTCTTGGAAACCATTGTATACAATACTGAAATGTCTTCTTCTTCTTCTACTTCTCATGAGTCACGCAATCAAAATACCCAACAATACCACACCAAAAATATTTGACAATTTTCTTTGCTTTCTCATCTCGATCACTCCCACTCCTATGAGTCCTCTTTGACCACCCATTTTTTATGATGTCAATGGATATTTTAGTTTCGCATGATATGTTATTATTTCTTTCTTGAATGTTACTTGTCTCAACAAAAAATATATCCTCGAAATGTGACTTCTTACCAAAACTATGATCATGTTGTGGAAGCAACTTACAAATGGAGTCCTATGTGGCACCCTTCATCTCGTAAAGAGTTATAGCATTTCCAAAAAAATATTAACAAAAGAACGTATCTTTCCAAAGCATGTAGAGACATACCTCATTTAGTATTCTTCAATTGTGATATATACTCGACCACTTCCTTGTCTTAGGTAAACTTAGTATAAGTAGACTAATCAAGAAGCCAATTTTCTTGTATGCAGGTTGCTTGATGTATACCCATTTTTAAGACATTGTAACCTTTCCATGCTTCCTTCTGAATGGTTTCAATGTGACTAATCTTGGCATGAGTGTAGAAGAAGAGGCTCATGATTAAAAAGTTTACTATAACTCTATTTGAAAATGATGTGAATGTGCCGCTATTAATGGCATCTTCTTCCTTCAAGATTTGATGGCTTAAATATACAATCTCAACATCAATCAAGAAAAACATAATCCATCAAAGGCTTGTGCAAGGATATACTTCACATCACCTTATACTACCATAAATTTTTTCTACAACCACTAAACTCATTAAGAAACCATTTGCCTACTATGGTGTTAAAAAACAAAAACATTGAGCTAAAAATAATTAGCAAACCGGAAAAAAAAAATTAGACGAGAGAAATCCATACTTGAAAACCACAAAAAGTTTAGGCACCTCTCAACAAGTTTTAGGTTAAAAGGACAAATTATCAAATAAATATTTTCAGCAACAGTTTTGAAAACTTCTTTTGTTGTTATGGTGTTTTTTCTCCTATAGATAGGTTTCTTCCCAATTTTCAAGAGGATTTTGTTTGTTTTATAAAACCCTTTCCAATGACATCATTTTCATAATTTCTCTACTAGTATGGGTAGAAATATGTGATTATTTAAGTGCAAATCTCAATTTTGATAAACATTAATATTGTTGCTAAAAAATTATACTTGAAAATTGCCCCACGAATTAGATGCTCTTATACAAATTTAAAAACAGAAAAGCATATAAAAAAATGCAGTAAGATAAACTCTAGACCATTTGCACCTAAAATTTGGCGAGTTTTCTGGTCAAACTCCGGCGGAAATTGTTTAAAGGGTAGCTTTCAATGATTGGAATTGCATAATCTAGGTGTCCTAAGGGTAATCGAGGGTCCTGAATCCATTTTTGCAATAAAATTTGCAATTTTATGACTGAATATCTCATTTTCAACAACAAATCGTGTTGCCAGATTCCGGCTAAACTTGCGTGAAAAGGTGCAAATGGTCTAGAGATTAGCCAACACCTAAAAAATGGCTCACTAAAAACTTAATGCAATTATTTATTTTATTTTATTAATTAAAAAATAAAAAATACAAAGATGAACACAATAACTTAAAACTAACTTAATAATTTAATCATTTGTAAAATTTAAAGAAAAATAACTTCAAAATTTTATTTATATTATTTTATTAATTAAAAAATAAAAATATAAAAATGAACACACTAATTTAAAACCAATTTAATAATTTGTTAAAATTTAAGAAAAATAACTTTCCAAAACCACCTTAGAAACTAATTCACTTAAATTAATGTTTAATTAATAAACACTATACCTAGAAGAAGATTCTTAAAAACTTATATCTAACAACATGTTTGCTTTGCCACCTAAAATAGACCACCATACACTAAATAACGATGTAGTGTAATACTATGGATCACATACAATGGCTGATTTTTCTATGCAGTTATCATCACTTGTACAAGTCAAGACCTCTAATATAAGATCTCCCAATGAAAAAACAACATGCAGCACCTATATCAAAACAATTGCTTACACTAAATAACGATGTAGTGTAATACTATGGATCACATACAATGGCTGATTTTTCTATGCAGTTATCATCACTTGCACAAGTCAAGACCTCTAATATAAGATCTCCCATTGAAAAAACAACATGCAGCACCTATATCAAGACAATTGCATATGCCACTAAACTATTGTTTTCTCTTCAACATGAAGTATTGCTGGATTGTTATTTGTATTTTGTGGTCCAATAAATTTCTCAGTATAAATTCATAGAGCTCGTCATTAATTTTGTCAAATAATGTTATAAAGAAACGTATCATTGAAAGACATTAATAACAAATAATCGTAACATTTTAACTTGCATGTAGAATTAAAACAATTCTTTAATTTATTTCGCATATTTGATGGTGAATAAATAGGCTGTAACAATGTATGTAAAATAAATATGTAACAATGTAAGTAAAATAAATACATATGAATGACTAAAGCTTTGATTTTTTAAGCATTGTTTTTTGTTTTTTTATTGTTTTTTTGTCTTTCTTTTTGTTATAATGTTTTTCATTTTAAACTTTTCTTATAAGCATTCTCAATCTAGAGTGGGCCTAATAATTAAGAATATTATTTCTTCCTCAGAGGTTACTAATTCAAATCTGGCGGGTAATACAGTATGTATACTTCTGTAGACTTTAGTAATCAAATCGCTATGCGGAAGGTGTCACATGTCTCACAAACAAAGGGGTCTTATGCAGCATATTGTGTTTGGCTTGGTCATGACCTTCAAATTAGATTGTTATTACTTGTTGCTATTAGATAAGTGAAATACAACGTTTCACATAGTCAACCTGCAAAAAACATGTCTATTTTCAGATTGTATTGAACATAGATGAAACTAGCATTAGAAGGGAAACTCTTTTGATAGACTTTCAAGTCATCCAAGACTTTCACTTGGCCCATCAATCTTCTTGGGTGTCTCTCAATGTCACCATCCTTGCCATCAAATGACAACCCTATTGGGATTTAGCACTATATTTACCATTGATTCACGTGTTTTATGGTTTCAAATGATGATTTTTATTTGAGATTTTTTAGGTTTTAAGATTTGTTTTTCATATACAAAGACTAGACATATTTTCATTGAAATGTTTTTCAAAAATCATATAATTCCTTTAAGGTTTCAAAAGCATTCTTACAAATTCAAAGGTATATAACGCTATAATATACGTATTAGTCAAGCTCAACATTAATTTTTTAACAAGGAGAGATACCCCAACTTGTGGCCCAAGCAATATTAATTATTTATTTTAATTGCTCCAAGAGGGGCATTCTACAGCCCAATAAGGGGAATGTGTAGCTCCTTTCATCCTCGTCTTGGAGCTAACACATGCCATTTAAATAAAATTATAAAAAACACCATGTCGGCTCAAATTAAATTTTAAAGCATTTACGACGACAAAGATGTAAAACTATGCAAATTAGATAAATTAAACCATAAGCATTGTATTATACCCTTAATCTAAAGAAAAACGTCCGAGAAAGAACATCAACGAAGGTGCAGATCCAAGAGAGTGCAAATGTTGAAGGGTTTGCACCTAAAGAGATATGATCCCTCTCGCCATTGTATATCCCCTTTTAAGATGGATCTATGCTAGTATAACTAAAGCAGTTTATAAAATAGCACTATATTTACCATTGATTCACGTGTTTTATGGTTTCAAACAACGGTTTTTAGTTGATATCTTTTTAGGTTTCAAGACCTGTTTTTTCACATAAAAAGACTACAAACATATTTTCCATTGAAATGTTTTTCAAACATCATATAATGCCTTTAAGGTTCCACAAGCATTCTCACAAATTCAAAGATATATAACGCAATAATCTACGTATTTGTCAAGTGGAAAAACAAAATCTTTAAGATAAAAATGCCAGACAGAACCATTGTGGAGGGGCAATGCCAAGTAAAACAAGCAGCTAAATATTTTTTTGAAAATTTATACATAGTAAGGAGCGGGGGGGTCTAGATGCTCAAGAATAAATGCTTAGAAAAATCCCAAAATTCATAAGTGATGAAGAGAATAGAGAGATTATGCGCCCAGTTCATGAGCATAAAATTCTCAAGGTGTTACAACAAATGAAACCCAACAAAGCTCCTAGTCTAGACGAGTTCAATGCTCACTTTTACCTTATTTGCTGGGATAGTATTAAAAGAGATCTGACGAGAATGATTCAATACATACAAAAGGAAGCTAGAATGAGAGGCAATACCAACTCTTCATTTCTAGCTCTAATCCCAAAGGATTCCAACAGCTCAAAAATATCCAAATTTCGCTCTAGCTCTCTATGTAATGTCGCCTACAAAATAATCTCCAAAATAATTGCCAATAGGATCAGACCCCTCCTCCCAAGGTTATTTTTTCCAAAACAAAGGGGATTTGTTGAAAAGAGGCGAACTATTGGTAACATTTTGCTAGTCTAGGAAGCCATCCACTCAAGTAGAGAAAGGGGGGAGAACGGAATGGTGGTCAAACTAGACATGGTGAATGCCTTTGACCAGGTAGGACATAGCTTCCTCTTCACAATCATGTCCAGATTTGGTTTTGGGGCAGATCTCTTCACTTGGGTCATTGCTTGCATCAACAACCCTTGGATTTCCCTGTTGGTTAATGGGAGACATTCTATTTTTTTTGGACTTTCGAAAGGACTGAGGCAAAGGTTATCCCTGTTGCCGCCTAATTCACACTTTAAGACACAGGAAAGTCACAACCTGCTATGTGTGTCCTTGGGGGCAAGCAAGAGCTAGGGACCACTGTCACCACAATCCACAACTCCTCCGTTTAGGCAAGATCCCAACAGAGCCAAGGGGGGTAGTCCCTACAGGAAAACTAAGTTCCAGATTTATTAATTAATTACAAATTAACTAAAAGGATCTTTTATTAAGATGGTGAGGCTAAGACTTTATACTATCTAAGGAATGACAAGAATCATGCAAATGCAAAGAATTCCTTTTAATGACAAACAAACCTTGAGATAAATGAAGACTAGTGCCTATTAACAAATGGAGTCTAAGGGTAAATTACAACTTTACAATTTTACAAATGAAATTTAAATTTAAGTTAATTAACCACCAGGTTACAATATGGACAAATGAAACACTATGAACAATATAAACATAAATGAATGAGCAGTTAACCAGTATTAACAATATCCACAATTATAACAGATTGAATAAATGGAACGATTATTAAGCTTATTAGACAAGATCTATAGATTACTAAATAGTATGATTACTTAATCAAATGAACTAAAAATGTTACCACAAGAGTTTGCAAAAAACTGGAAGGAAAAAACTTGTAACTGAAAAGTGAAAAGCTTGCAGTGAAATAGAATGTGTAAGTGCTTGTAGTAAAACCTTGAACAGCAAGGCAAAGATAAACAGTAGTGACTTGTGTTTGTAGGACGTTTTGCAATGTCTCTTGGTTAATTTTAATAAATTTTATTAAAGTTTTTCTTCTTGGAGTTTAATTTTGGAACCAGTGGTGTGACTACCCCAATCCAGTGCTTCTCAAGTCAAAGAGGGAGTGTTGTTGCGCTCAACAAAGTGGGAACAAAGCCCACCCGTAGCTCATAGGTCAAACCCCAATGGCCCGGTGCTCAACAAGGGGGACGTAAAACGCCTAGAAGACCCCCCACGGTCTACTACCCCAAGTCGCCTCCGAGGTCACTATTTTTAATTAACAGGAAAATTACTAGATGGATGCCTATTAAACTAAGACTTCTCTATCCCCTGTCGTATCTCATGAGTACCCCGAAGGGTGATAACCGAGTAGACGAGCAGGAAATATTGAAGTTTTTGTTGATTAATTTTAGAGGGTAAATTTTAATATTGAGTGATTAGCATGCAATGTTTATTTTAAAACGATCAATAAGATCAACCAAGTGGTATCCCTTATGGGAGATGCTGGTACTTGATCTTGGATTGAAAATGAAATGTGTTGAAATTGTAGCAAAAAGGAAAGTGTTGTTCTAATTACCTAAACCCCTACTTCTCCTGCTTTTCATATCCAACTTGAAGTCCCTAAAGGAAGATGACAAGTGGATAGAGGATACACAAGATAGATGGGTTGTATGATTACCCTTTGACAGAAAATAAAACTTACTGAACTTGAAGGAAACTGTAAAAGCAATGCCTAACCGCACAGCAATCTCTGTGACAGAGATGATAGTCTGTCACAGAGATAGGTGGGTAACAACAAAAAAAAATGCTTAAGCTAACCTCACAACAATCTCTGTTACAGAGATGGTGGTCTGTAACAGAGATAGGTGGGTAACAGAAAAATAAAACTGAGTAACTAACCTCACGTCAATCTTTGTGACAGAGATGGTGGTCTGTCACAGAGATAGGTGGGTAACAACAACAAAAAATGCTTAAGCTAACCTCACAACAATCTCTGTTACAGAGATGGTGGTCTATAACAGAGATAGGTGGGTAACAGAAAAATAAAACTGAGTAACTAACCTCACTTCAATCTTTGTGACAGAGATGGTGGTCTGTCACAAAGATAGGTGGGTAAACAGAAAAAACTTGCATAAACAGAAATCTAAGCAACTAGTATTCTACTTCCTACTCTACTTCCTAATCTATTTACATATAGATTACAAGTGATTATTTAACTTTGCTGAATACCCCAAAAGAACTTCTCATTGGGGTTTACAAATATCAGAAAAAGTGAGAGAAGAGTGAGGGTTTGAACCCCTTTTGGAACTGTTTGAAGGTTGAGGTATTTCTGGGCCAATTTGGACAACACCTCCCCTTCACCTGTGTAAAACCTGTCACAAACCAGCAAACTACGTTCGCTGGAAATCGCAGTAAACACTAAAAAAATATTAGAAAAATTAGTACCAAAAATCACTAATTTACAGCAAAAATCTGAGTGTAAAAATGACAGAAATATGATGTTTAGAGGGCTAGAAAATGAGTTTCCAGCCACCTAAATGATGTTAAAACAGCAGAATTAAAAGCCTATACTAATATGCTAAGGGTTAAGGCCTTAAAACCAAGGTTTTTATCACTATACAATGATAAAAACTGAGATTTTAAAACCCTTGTAAACCAAAGTGCGAAAATGAAAAACAAAGTTTTAACCAATGGAGAAAGTGCTCATTTGTTCTGGATCCCTGCAAATACACTTATAAGGGCTGCAAAATGTAAGCAAAAAGGTGAGCACATAAATAAACCCTACAAAGTACTTTGTAGGATCTTACTAATCTACTCACAAATGCAGATAGAAATACTTCTACCTACAAGTCTCTCCACAAAATACTTTGTGGAGAACTATCTAAGCTAATACAAATGCAACTAAAACAAATACAAAGCAGGTTACCTTACAAAGAAGCATGCAATGTACAAAAGAGCCACCAAAAGTTCCTCCAAAGATTGTTTGTATTAAGTGGCCCAACTAGGGCAAAAAGATTACAATAGCCAAAAGAATATGAGAGAAGAGTGGAGAAGTATTCCGACAGCATAACAATAGCATGAGAGATCATGTTAAATGAGGGAGTGAGACCCTCATTATATAGTTGAGGAAGCCCCCAACCCCTTGAAGATCAATGGCCGAGATTAGATTTAGATCTAGGTTAAATCTCCACCACTATATCTAAGTATTTGACTTTACATTCTTCTCAATCAATCTACACCCTTAGATTAATTTTCAATCTATGGCTTAGGTGCTTGATCCATGTGACAATGATTCCCCACCCTTAGATCTAGGGCTTTGACCAAGATGCTCCCTTAGATGTCTTTTTAGGGTTTTGGGTGGGCCCATAGGCTAGGCGCCCCTCTAGATTTGGCTTTGACCTCTTAATGTGGTGCCCCTCCTCCAAACTAACGCCCTCACCTTTTAATGTGGGCGTCCTCTAAATATGTGAGCGCCCTCCTTAAACTTATGACGCCTCCTTATTTGGTGGCACATCCTCTAAATATGGTGGCACCCCATCTTAATATGGTGGAGACTCTTCATTATATGTGGTAGCACCCCACTTAAATGGGGATTTTATACATTAGCGCCCCTCTAAACTAGCCCTTTTTTACCTTGACGCCCCACTTTAGTGAGGGTTCTAACTTGGACGCCCCCTTTTAGTGAGGGTATAAACCACCTTTAAATTAGGCTTGGACTTTAGCCATTGCTCCAAGATAAAAATTTAACCTTTAGACTTAGGCTAAGAATAAAATTCACCTTAGATTTAATTTTTCAACTTAATTTTTAAATTTTTCCAAATTTTGACTTAGAAAAAAATTAAAAATAACTTAAAAAAATTATATCTTGGCCATGGGGGGGTGGAAAAAGTTGGAATAAAATTTTCCTAGGCTTAACAACCCCCAAACCAAATTACCATGGCATTATTTGATTTTTTCCTTCAAAATCAAATAATATGAATTTTTAACTTAGGGAAATTAATTAATTCCCTAGGAAAAATAGACCTTGCTTAGACAAAAATGGTCTATCTCCTCAACCACCCGTCAGAATGACATGGGACTCGAAGCAGTGGCTTAGGGGGTTTCATAGCAATTTTATCTTGCATTTATAGCCCCTATTACAGAATGTCAGTGCTTGAGCAATTACATTATTACATCAAAACTGAGTTAATTAACCACCAAGGGGTGAAGTTATTTAACTAGAAAAAATTAATAAAAATACAACAACACAACGAAACTCCGCAAGACTCTATACAAATGTCTAGCATGGTCATGAATAACATTTTGAAAACTTAGCCACTCCATGGACTTGACTGCTAGAACGCCCGTCACCACTTTGGAGGTTTTGAGTGAAAAACCAAACCAATTAAAATCGTTTACACAACAAGATTAATTGGAAAGGGAAAAAACACTCGATGAGGGGACTTCCCTAACAACCAGTGCCATGGTGTGGCATCCATATCATATGACCCACACTAGCACATAAAACTACATTAATTTTCCCACGCAGGGGAGCGGACATTTCGTTTTACAAAGAGGCAATTGCCCTGCAGAAGTGAAAAATCCTCAAGATTTTTCCGAGGTAAAATTTGTACAATTATGTACATCTTCATGTACATGGAGTTGCCACCTAGCCGAAATAGGTGGGCAACAATCCCCTCTCTCCAATCCTCTATATTATGATGGCAAAAGCCTTGAGTAAACAATTGGAGGCAAGAAAAGGAAAGCAAATTTTGGGACTTGAGATTGCTTCGGGTATGAAACGGATCAACCATTCTCAAATCATGGACAATACCCAATTATTGGGAGGGGCACATGGAATAATAGCTCAAAGATTCAAAAATATATTGGATAGTTTATAAATCCCCAGGGGGGGAATCAACAGTCAAAAGAGCCAAATTTATGTTGAAGGCATTTTCCAGGAACAGTTTTCAAAGACTACGGATTTCCTGCTGTGTATGCACAGAAATCGAGGGCATAAATTTTCTATTTCTGCAAAGAAATCGAGGCTGAGGTTTGCTGTTATTTTGGCACTGTTTTTGAGAAAAATATTGCACAGAAAT
Source organism: Pseudotsuga menziesii (assembly GCA_001517045.1). Taxonomy (NCBI): domain Eukaryota; kingdom Viridiplantae; phylum Streptophyta; class Pinopsida; order Pinales; family Pinaceae; genus Pseudotsuga; species Pseudotsuga menziesii. The sequence goes on along the minus strand of LPNX010661480.1, from coordinate 938,035 downwards.
CTAGGTAGCATTTGCATGGAAAACGAGGCAGCCTGTTGGGTTGAGATAAGTTGAATTTTCACTGTAAATGAATGTCTAATTTTTTCCTAGAAGCATAATAAAAACTCTCTCTCTCCTCTCCTGACTAGTTTTCCCCTTGTGGGTTTTTCCAAGGCCGTTGGCCAAAAAGTTTTACCAAGGCCATTGGCCAAAAATTCCTAAGTACTGTGTGTTGAAAGATGTACATTTTATTTACTTTATGTCCATGAAAAGTATAGTCACGGCAGTGTTATTAAGTCTGATATTTATGTTTATTTCCAGCATTTAAAATTTCTAAGAATGAAGTAAACTGAAACAAATAATTACACTTATAACCGGAGGCTGAAACTCGTGAAAAAACTACACTTAGGCTAGCCAGGGAGATTTGGAGAATAAATGTCTTAGGAAGTCATGGCAAAAGTCAGGGTGAGCGTACAAACTCTGTGAGCCATACAATAGCCAGGTGATGTTGAAACTTAATCTTGTGAGTCTAGTGCAAAAGTCATGGCGAAAGTAACAAGCCTTGTGAACCTGGTACAAAAGTCAAGATGTAAACCTTGTGAGTCTAGTGTAAAAAGTCAGGGTGAAAATAAAAGACTTGTGACCCTAATACAAAAGTCAAGGTGCAAGCTTTGTGAGTCATGTGCAAAAGTCAAAGTAGTCTCTTGCAATCCTCTCACACTTTGATATACTGTAGGGCCTCTTGGGGTTTGATTGTATTTCATGCAAGCTTATTACTTAATAAAATGAAGGCCTTTTGTTGGGGTTTTTCTCCCTTCTGAGGGTTTCCCTAGAGTAAATTTGTGTTCTATGTGAATGTGATCTACTTTCTGCTGATGTTATATGTTTAATATTTTGTGGATCTAAGTGTGTTTGTGTTGCGAAGAAGCTAAATTCAGATCTGAAGTAAATCAAGCTAACATTTAAGAGTTTAGACAATGTAAAACATGAATATAAGAACAAGGCCTTTGAAAAAATCTAGATTATGAAGAAAATATGCAAAAAAACCTATATGCATAACGCAGACAAGTGCGGGCAGACCTTTTTATGAATGCTTTAAACTTTTCATATTGAAAATCGATATGGCAAAGTTGGCAAATAAGATACCAAAATGAACTAATCAGTGTCAAGAGTTGAAATGGATTGCCCCGTGGTGCATGGAAAATTGATTATTAATGCTGGGGAGGTGCAAAAGTTCAAATCTCTCTACCCCATGTGAATGTGAGTTTATACCGGGTAAATGCAACATTGGGGTTCATAGCTCCACAGGTATCAACCAAAGTGAAACTTACCAATAAGAAGAGAGAAATGAGTTCACAAAGAAGTACAGAAGACTTGTATTTATTAATATACATTAAAATTGGAAGACTTGTCTGTTGATCAACCTCCTACGTAACTGAATGAACAATTAACTCATATAAAAGGCCGGACATAATGACCACCAACATATATGTGAGTACTAACATAACAAGTAATGTTTAACTGCATTACATGCTTACAGCATGAGTAAAGTAAAATGTCAACGTGGGTTAACCGTATGACTATCTAAAATAATGTCTGTGCTGATCAAAGCTACAAGTTTCTCATTATAACAGATGTACCTTCAAGCAAACAGATGCAATAGAACATTCCTCATCTATTGTAGCCATTATAATTCAATGCTTTTACCTTGGCAAAAATTAATGAGGAATAATATCTTTAGGAAGACATTATTATTATTACTGGACAGTTGCCTATTATTCTTCGTTTGTTGGAGAAAACTCTTTCAATTCTTCGTATATGTTGCCATTGGTTAATCCAAATTCTACAAAGGTTATCTTCTGAAAATTGTCTATCTGCCTCCTCCCTGAGGTTATTGTTCCATATTTGTTCAATTAATAGTTACATCAACATGAGACTCGAGATTAATGTCCCTAAAATGTTTGTATGTATTGTCTGGTCTGCTGAAACTTTCATGCAACATTAGATATTTCCCTATCATGGTATAGATCACTCTAAACCCACGGCATCCAACAACTCCTAAACATTGCCACATGTTCTAGAAAGATAACCCACAAACTTAGAAGACTCATCTAGAAACATTGCCACATTTTCCTCAAGAAACCTCTGCCATTCCAATAGATAGATACTTAAAGAAAATATATCGTATTAGCTCAATGCCAAAAATGTAACAATCAACATATTTAGATAATAAATGAGTATCAATGAAAACCAAAGAAACAAGGATAAGATGGTATTTGCATCAACTCAAGTAAAATTCTAAGATGAGTATACTATTAACCTATGTCACATGGTTCGGGTTCGTGTTCGGGTTCGGCGAGCTTCAGGTTCGATTCGGGTTCGATTTTTTGGATGGGGTTCGGATGGGGTTCGGCATAGGTTCATCTATATACATTTTTCAATATATATATAGATATATATATATATATATTTACACACTAATTAGAAATTAGTATTGTTGTAGAGTCACAGAGTGTAGTCTAGACTCTATCATGAATTATAGCATAAATCATTTCAAAATAAACAATAATGAACCTTTAAAGATCAAGGATTAGCTTAATCATGAGCATAGGAATACAATTTTAAAACAAATTAATTAATTGGTCTTTTTAGGTCCAATAAACCAAAGTTTGGTCTGAATAGACACGTTAACCATCATCATCATTTATGAGAAATTTAATAAGAAAGCCAAATATTTTATCCAAATGTATTATCTAAAAAAGCGATCTTACTTTTGAGGAAGTAGAAAATAATGTTGTTGAAAAATAAATATTCTTTTATTAGCATTTCTCATATTTTTTGTTCTATCATTTTTTATGTTTTGTTTTTAATAAAAAGTAAATATATTTTTTCTAAGTCAAAAGAAAAATGATATATACTATTTCGTTCAGGTTCGTTTAAGGTTCGTTCAGGTTCGTTTGAGGTTCGTTTAAGGTTCATTTGAGGTTCGTTTTGGGGTTCGTTTGAGGTTCGTTTTAGGTTCGGCATTCAGGTTCGTCGAACCTGAACGAACTTTGCAAATTTTTTTAGGTTCGCCGAATTCCGAACCTGGAGGTTCGGGTTCGGCGAACCCTGTGACAAAGCTGTTAACAACAGATCCGTTAAAGCTGTCAGAGAAGAGGCTTAAATTGTCCAGAAAAAAAACTGCCAAACTTGTATTGCTATTCAAATTTACCAATATAATGTTATGTTTACAACGTTACATTGCGCAGAAAAATAGTAACTCCACGTGACTTTTCTAGATTTTGAGAATAAATCATGTCTGGAAGAGGGAGAAAGGGACTTCCCCTTGCAGGAATATCCATGAAAGAAGAACACTGACTGAATAAAGACGTCACGTCAGTAATCTGATATTAGAACACTGACTGAATAAACATGCCACTTCAGTAATTTGAAATTATAAACACAAGTCAATGATGAGGCCGAACAGACATGTCCATGGTATCTTGCAAAAGTAAATCAAAAGCACAATTTTCCAATTCTGCAACTGTCATAAAACCTCAGGAACTCATCTACTGAAATAAATGGTTCAAGCCAAGGAATATACTAAAAATGACAAATTCAAGCCAATGAATACACAAAAAGTCTCCTTGTAAACTAAAACAAAGATAGGCTCAGCAGTCGCATGTCCTAATTACCACCATATGACGTTCCCCAGCAATCTTATTTGATGAACTAAAGATGGTGTTCATCATTTTTTATTACATGTTCCACTCTCCAGAATTCTGCATTAATTGCTTCTGAAAGCAGAAAATGACTTTCGATGTAATCTCTCATCTCACAGGCGAGGATTATCGTAGTATGATTTCTAAAGCAAAACAAGATTGAGACCTATCATAAAAAAAGATGTGAGATGAAGATAGTACAGCTAATTTAGAGAGAACGAGATGGGCTGCTACTCTTGCTAGCACTTCGTCGATAAACCTTGGATGGAGGAGGCTGAAGCAACAATTATAATCAAAATAAAATAGAAAAATCAATATTTACATTGTTGATTCTATCGTTAGAAATTTCCTGCTTTCAAATCAAATTAAGAAAAAAAAAATCAAATACTCACTGGACGTCTTGGGCTTCTTGTTGAAGACCTTGACCGAGATCTGCAAATCACAAGAGTGACTACTCAGACAAATCAAAGCTTTAAGATTTAAAAAACTAAGAACTTCCTTTCAGAAATTTATGTCAGATTACTCAATCTCATATTTTCTATGCTTGGTAGAGAACTCATCTCACTGGTTTCACAATCTGCAATATTTAAACGAATATTGACAGTCTATTTATTTGCAAAATTTGAACTGTGGCAACTCATAAAAGCCAGTCAAGTTTTCAAGTTTGAGTAATGCTGAATGATCACTAAATATTTTACTATTTCTATTTATGAGATATTGTACTATGCTTAAGTCAATAATAATTCATGCAATTTGAGAACCAATAACCAAATGATTCTCCTGATCAATAATTATTCATTGAAGGATCTAAAATGTAAAATTATATAATACGACAAGATGGTTTCAAGTCAGACAATTGTTCAAGAATTGTTGCTCAATTTCTTTTGATTGATGAAGATTACAATACCTATGTATGTTATTTCTGTTTTCTAAATATCAAACAATCAGGTTTGGGAAATTAATCATGGTATTAGAACCTCTCTGATTGAGAGAATCTGAAGAGTTTACGGCAATAGATCAACTGTCAGAAACAACTGTCAGGAGCCAAGACCAGCAGTAAGAGTGTTTCAGAGGTAGTACATAACAGAATTTGGAGTTTGTGTGCAGATCAAAGATGGCATCAGCTAGCCTCAAGTTTGAGAAAAAATTAGATGGTGCCTCAAATTTCCTACAATGGAAAGTCAGGGTAACTCTTCCTGGGAAGTCGAGCTTGGTGATCATGCCAAGTATCCAGCAGCAGGAGTTGGTACCATTCCTTTCCAACTTCACTCCGCTAATTAGACTTTAATGTTGTGATGTTTGTTCCAAGCTGTGTTACCGGATCCACCACCCCAGTGTGTAGGATCCGCGAATCCACAGATCCGATACGTATCCGGATCGGATCCACCTCGGATCCACCATGGAAACGGATCCCCTATAGAAGGAAACGTATCCTAGTCCCATGAAACAGATCCTGTGAAAAATAATAATAAAAAACACCTGAAATTTTCAAACGGATCTTGCAACTTCCAGTGCTTCTATGACCCATTGATCCCCCAAAAAATTATTTTCTAATGAAAAACTTTAAAAACCCTAAACACCTAATGGCTAAAAGTGTAAACCCCATTCCAGCTCAAGGTCTGATCTATCCTTATGTCAAGATATGCTCTTGAAATCTAATATATCAATATCAAGGTCTGCTCTCAACGTTTTTATTTGATATATCTTTACGGTCAAGGGCTGATCTATCTTTGTGTACTATGTTGTTGCTCACTTCACCTACACTATTCTGTAGTCTTGCTATAGCATTCAAGAAAACCACCTTATTCCCTGCTGACAGGGATATGTGGATGTGGCTCACAAAAACACTATTATAACTTGCTTCACGTTCATGCTGAAATGGTTTTTAAAATTATCAATAACACAACTTATCAAATTATCAGTTACGGTACATGAACTCTCTTTTTTGGCAATAACTTAGTTCTACTCTTGTGTTTCCTAAATAGTTTTGTTTCTTCATTCTATTTTTCTATTTATTATAAAAATATTTTTATATTTGTTTGTACTTTTTGTTTCCCTGCCGTATCCGGATCCTAGGTTTTAAACAATCTAGCAAATCCGTATCCGTGTCTAGATCCGGATCCATATCCGAATCCGTATCCGTATCCGGATTTGTATCCGTATCCTGGTAACTTAGGTTCCAAGTCTCAAGAAGTATTTGCTTTCAATTTCGGTCATGGAAGAGAAGGGCTATGTAGTAGAGTTCAAGAACCAACAAATCCTTACAAAACCGAAGGAGTCTAACCGTGGATCAGATCAAGTGATTGGAGTTAGGGAAGGCAACTTATACATGTTACAAGGTGAACTTGTTCAAGCACTTGTTCATAACACATAACTTGTGTGAGTTGCGACACAAGAGGACGGGGCACTTGCATCACAGTGTGTTGCCTGTACTGAGGGAGATAGTCATAGGTATTCCAAAGTTCAGCGTTAAGAAATGTACTGTATACAAGGGGTGTGCGCTTGGCAAGCTGCCAAGGTTGCTTTCCCAAGCAGTGATCACTCTAAGGGGATCCTAGACCTTATGCATTTAGATGTGCGTAGCCCAATGTCAGTAGCATCGTTCACAGAGAGCATTTAAATGTATGTTTCCTTCACTGATGACTTCTCTCACAAAACTTGGATCTACTTCCTAAAGACCAGGGATGAGGTCGTTAACAGGTTTTAGGAGTTCAGAATTCAAGTGGAGAACCAGAGAAGGAAGAACAAGGTTTTGAGATTGAAGAATAGGAGAGAGTATACCTCCAATGATTTTGAGGATTTCTACAAGGATGCAAGAATCAAGTGGGAGTTCATTGTTCCATACAACACACAGTAGAACAAGTTTGCAGAGCAGAAGAAACGATCCATCATAGGTGCTACTAAGGCCATAAAACAAAACAAGAATTTACCAATGTTTCAATGAGTAGAGGCATGCAACCCAACAGTCTACATCCAGAACAAGTGTCCTCACAAGATATTGAAGGACAAGACACCATCATAGGGGCTACTAAGGCCATGATACGTGACAAAAATTTATTGATGTTTCTATGGGAAAAAGCATGCAACACATCAATCACATCCAAAACAAGTGTCCTCACAAGATATTGGAGGACAAGACACCAAAGGAGGCATTCATTGGTGTGATGCCAAAGGTGAATCATTTATGCATCTTTGATTATTACACTTATATCCATATACCAATCGAGAAGAGGGCTTGTTTATTCGTTGCAATGAGACTTCAAAGTGTTGTTGTAAATGTAACTTCGGAAGTTATTCTATTGTATATTATTATTGTATTTTTTTTGTACCTCCATCGGAGATGTTTTTCCCCCGTTCGGGAATGTTATTATTATGTTATGTCATGTAAGGTCATTGAGGTAAAGCCTTCGTTGTAAGTCGGGGCAATAGCACCCCAAAAGAATAATGTAAAATGTGTTTTTGAGTCTCCCAAGGGCCAAAAGACAAGTCGGCCCTACTAGGACACGAGGTCGGCCTAGTTAGGCTTTAGGTCAGTCACTTAATGTGTATAAATAGGGAGGCGCACTACCTCATTTACACACACACTCACTCACTCAATTCGCCTGAGTAAGAGAGAGAGGACAAGTTCGCTAGAGGAGAAAGACAAGTTCGCTAGAGGAGAAAGAGAGAGAGCTGCAGAAGACCTCTTATCCTTGGGTTTTCCATTTTGTGATATTGCATTAGTGACGAATCTATCCTTGGGCTTTCTCCTTTCTGGTTTCCTCAAGGAAAATTCTTGTGTCTATTGTGATTGTTATCCTTGTTATTCTTTTAGTTAAAGATCTAACATAATTGAATTAAAGTGCAAAAACTAACATGGTATCAAAGCCACTCTAAAAGAAGGCACTATACAGCAACGAGAAACTAGGGCTTCCTAGTTCAAGGTCTTTTCTCCACAAATCATCAGGAAAAGAGGGCTAGGCTAACTCGCCCTAGGAGGGTGCATATTTTGGAGGAAGCAAAATCAAGCTTGAAGAATTTTCATTTTTGACCCAAACAAAAGTGTCGAGAGAAAACTAGGGCATAAAGCTTTTGGGGTTTTTTCTCTATCAATTTGGAAAAGGGAGCACATTGGACAACTCTCCTTGAAGAGGCGCATCTTCCTGTCCAATCAAAAGTTTGAATTTCCTACTTTGGAAAATTAGGGTTTCTCTAACAAACCCTAGGCCAGCCAGGTTGGGCATCTCAAATTGGTAAGACCTAAAATCCTTGCTATTTCCATTTGAGGTTCTCATTTCAAAATGACTCACCACACCAAGCATGATGATAAGCTTGAGGGCACTGACAACTTTCGAGCATGGAAGTAAGTATCTCTCTTGTCCTTAAAGAAAATGATTTGGACAAATATACTAGTGAGGAAGTTCCAGCACCAGAGGGAGATGAAGCAAAGGTTATCCATAAAAAGAACTTGGTCAAGGCCAAGAAAATTATTACAGATTCTATTAATGAGCATCTCATCTCTCATGTGTCATCCTTGAAGACACACAAGGAGATGTTCGATGCTTTGACAACATTATTCGAAGGAAAGAACATCAATTGAAAGATGACATTAAGAAACCAACTCAAGAATGTGAAGATACAAAACTCAGAGACCATAAAATCCTACTTCACAAGGGTCGCTCAAATCAAGGAACAACTTGAAGCAGTTGAAGAAAAGGTAGAAGAAGGAGAGATTGTTATGACCACCCTAAATGGCCTCCCAAGATCATGGGACTCATTCATTCAAGGAATATGTGCCAGAAAGAAGTTGATCACCTTCAGCAGACTACGGGAAGAATGCACTCAAGAAGAAGCTCGGCTAATAACAAGAGAAGAGAAGATGGGAGCAAATGATGATCAAGCTCTCACATACCACACTAGAAGAAATCATAACAAGAGAGAGGACCTTCATCATAGAAGACAAAGAAGACCCAGAAGAGATCTATCCAGTATTAGATGTTACACATGTGATGAGAAGGGACACTACTCCAGAGATTGTCCCAGAAACAAAAGCTCCTCCAACAAAAAGATTAATAAGAAAAGACATCATGCTCACATAATTCAATATGATGACCTAGCAAGGAAAAAACCAAAGAAGAAAGAGTTGATTCTTCAAGTGATGAAGAATATGTCCTAATCTTAGCACTCACGAGTACTGTCACACATGGGAGCAATGTGTGGCTTGTAGATAGTGGAGCATCCAAGTAGATGACGGGATACAAAGAATCATTCATCAATCCATCGGAGCATGAGTCACCTCACAAGGTGAAACTTGGGGATGATTATCAATACCCCATAAAAGGAAGTGGAGAAGCCTCCTACAAGCTAGATTCCGATAAGTCCTTGAAAAGATGAAAGAAGTTCTGTATATTCTGGGATTGAAGAAGAATCTTTTATCCATCTCAACATTGGATGCAAAAGGAATAAGGGTTGCATTTGTTGATGGCCAAGTCCTAATATGCCCAAAAGGAAAGACAATAGATGATGCAACAGTAATTGGAGAGAAAGAGGGAGGCTTGTACAAGTTGAAGGGGCAACCTGAACAAGCATTGGTCCATGACTCCATGGAACCAAGTGGACTATGGCATGGAAGGCTTGCACACCTGCACCATAGAGCTCTACCTATTGCAAGCAAAGCAGTTTCAAGACTTCTAGAAATCCAGACAAAACATGAAGGCATTTGCAAGGGATGTGTGCAAAGAAAGAATGTGAAGAGGGCGTTTCCCAGCAGTGAAAGTGAAGCAAAAGGAATATTGGAGATAGTCCACTCAGATGTATGCGGTCCCATGTCATCCAGCTCACTAAGCGGGTATGCATATTATGTTTCCTTTATAGATGACTTCTCCCATAAGACTTGAATCTATTTCTTGAAAAGCAAAGATCAAGTATTTAGCAAGTTCAAGGAATTCAAAGCCTTGGTTGAAAATCACACTGAGAAGGAGATCAAGCCACTACGGTCAAATAATGGCTGAGAATTCACCTAGGAATAATTCAAGGATGTTTGCAGAGAATCTGGGATTAAACGAGAGTTCAGCACTCCCTACAATCCTCAACAAAATGGCGTTGCAGAATGAAAGAACAGAACGATAATGGAAGCAGCAAAAGCAATGCTACATGATCAGGATCTTTCGATGCACTTATGGGCAGAAGCAACAAGTACAGTTGTGTATGTACAGAACCGTACACCTCACAAAGTATTAAGCAATAAGACTCCCGGAGAAGCTTTCTCAGGTGAAAAACCAAAAGTCAGCCATCTCAAGATATTTGGTTGCCAAGTGTACATACACATCCCAAAGGAAAAGAGAACCAAACTGGATCCTTCAAGAAAGAAGGGAATATTTGTAGGATACAGTGACGCTTCAAAACCCTACAGAATATACTTTCCTAGATTCAAGAAGATCGACATCAGTAGAGGCGTAAACCTTCGATGAAGACTCGGCAATACATCAAATCAAGAAAACTACCTATTGAAGAGATTGAAGAACCTGAAGCAACCAAAGTCTGAAACACGGCAATGGAAGAAGCGACTCCAGAAGATCATGAAGACCACAACATGGCAGAACCACAAGAACCTACAGAACCATTTCGTGAGAAGAACTCCCACAAAAGAAGACCAGCATGGGCACGAGAAGTAATACAAGATGCAGAGAAGTATGGCACCCCAAACGAGAAGCATAGAGAAAGCAAGAGACCTAGACCATACAACAGTTATGTGGCCCTACTATGTGACATCATTAATAAAGAGCCTTCCAACTACGAAGAAGCAACAGAGAAGAAAGAATGGAATGATGCCATGATCAAGGAGTACCAATCGATTATGAAGAATGATGTCTGGAAGGTAGCTTCAAGACCAAAAGAGAGGTCTATTGTAATTTCAAAGTGGATCTACAAGATTAAGCATGCTGCAGATGGTAGCATTGAAAAACACAAGGCAAGATTTGTGGCACATGGCTTCTACCAGAAAGAAGGCATAGACGACGAGGAGACATTTGCCCATGTAGCAAGATACATTTCCATCATATCTATACTTGCATTGGCCGCAGTAATGAAGTAGAAGGTACACCAGATGGACATCAAGACAGCATTCTTGAATGGTGTAGTTGAAGAGGAAGTGTACGTAGAGCAACAACTGGGATTTGAGACACACGACAGACAAACTCATTTGTGCAAGTTAAAGAAAGGCTTGTATGGATTGAAACAGGCACCCAGGACGTGATACAGCAGGATGTACAGCTTCGTGATGAGCTTAGGATTTACCAAGAGTAAAGCAAATTCAAATCTTTACTTCAAGGTTGAAGGTGGAAGACCAGTGATACTCCTGCTATATGTACCTATTTCTGACAGGTGAGGATGTGCTCATTGCAGATGCGAAGAGGAGGCTCGTCGTTGAGCTTGAGATGGACCTCGGGATGATGTATTACTTCTTAGGCATGGACATGTGGCAGAATACGGATGGGATCTTCCTTGGTCAAGGAAAGTATGTCGTGAGATTCTAAAGAGGTTCGAAATGCTGGACTGCAAGGCCATGGCCACACCTATGGCATCAAACTTGAATCTATTGTGTGATGCTTCATCAGAGACAGTTGATGCCACGATGTATCGGCAGATGATTGGTTCATTGATGTACCTGACGAACACGAGGTCAGACATATGCTTTGTTGTGAACACCCTGAGCCAGTTCCTGACGGATCCAAAACATGTTCACTTGATTGTTGCAAAGCATGTGCTTAGATACTTGAAGGGTATAGCTAAGTATGGACTCAAGTATGAAGCGAATCAAAAGATTAACCTGCATTGTTATGTCAATTCGGATTGGGCAAGCAGCGCCACAAACAAAAAGAGCACTTTAGGATGTTGCTTCAGTTTGGGATCCGGTATGATTTCCTACTTTAACAAGAAGCAGTCATGCGTGGCACTGAATACAATCGAAGCAGAGTATGTTGTAGCCTGTTCGGCTAGTTGTGAGGCAGTATGGCTTTGAAAGACACTATCAAATTTGTTTGATCTCGAGTTAGAGGCAACTTGTATCTTTTGCGACAGCCAGAGTTGCATTAAGTTGTCGGAGAACCCGGTGTTCCATGACAAGTCGAAGCATCTTGAGATCAAGTATCACTATATTCGGGATATGGTGCACAGAGGAGCAGTGGAGCTCCATTATGTTGCAACAAACAAGCAAATAGCCGATGTGTTGACCAAGTCATTAACCAAACTGAAGTTCGAATACTTCAGAGAGAAGCTTGGTGTCATCCAAATCGAGGTCCCGAGAAAGAGGGAGCGAAGAGTTCTCGCATGGTGGAAGATGCAGGTGGTCCTTTAGACGTAATGCACATGTACTCCCATGCTAGAGTTGATGAGAGACCAGAAGACACAAATGCATTGGAGTGAGTTCTCACATGGTTATCGGGTAATGTTCCGTTACTGATAAATAGGGAATTGACTGAGGACATTTAATACCGGGAGCATATTAGAACAATTATTCAGTATTATTAAGTCATCAATGTAGTAAAGAGGGCCATCAAAGTTATTATCATAAAGCATGCAAGCCTTATTTCTTCAGTCTTAAGTCATTGAGAAATTAGAATTGCATGCATGCAAAAAGTAAAGTGCAAACCCTAAAAGTGACATGCAAACCCTAAAAGTATGTGCTAAAGTTATATAAGAAGGGTAGTTGAACCAAAAAGGGATCTATGATTATTATTATTGAGTTTGGTTTCTAGAGCAGAAGCAGCAGGTGCAGCAACAGCAAGTTGGGGTTGGAGACGAAGGTCTTCAGCTAACAAGGGGTTTCAGCAGCGAAATCTATCTGCCCTAATCACTTCAGGATAGATCATCCAGGTCTATCACTAGTTATTCATAGTATTCATTCATCTTCAACAATCCAGTATACACAGAGAGATTTATTACAGGTTCTTATTTACAGCTAGGGTTTAGCTGGAAATCTCCAGAGTAATTCGTTGGGGCATAGAATCTCAATTTTCTTCCTGCATGTCATCACTACCCTTCTCAGCAGGCTACCCACACTCTACTAAGTGATTGTCAAGTCATTGTTTGCATATCCAAAGGAGCCAACGACAGATTTGTAGAAGAAGGGGGGCGTCATCCTCCAGTGCAAAACAATTCGCTAGGTGCCTCAGGGAGGGCAAAACTTTTGCATGCGACCACGATTCTCTCTGGCAGGTGAAGACCAACATCCCGGCAAAGTTTCAGTAGTATCGGGCACCTCCTCCAAAAATGTCATTATCTTCCTAAAGAGGGCACACATGTAGCTAGGCGTCAAACTGAGGAAGGCAGCACTATATTCTGGCACACCTTGCATGCAGCATATCTCTGGAGTACTATCGGCTTATTTATCAATGGTAAGTGTACATCTGCTTACTGAAAATCTTTACCCTATAATCTCTCCATATTAGCTATATTTTAGGGCCATTTGGCACTACAATTTTGCATGCATTTTTAATTTAGCTTTTTGCACATCATTGAGCATATGAACAACAACTTAGTAGCAAAGATCCGCAGAATATCAGTTTGGGATATTACAATGTTGCAGCCTATTCGGCTAGTTGTGAGGCAGTATGGCTTCGAAAAATTTACTGTTAGATTTGTTTGATCTGGAGTTAGAGGCAACTTGTATCTTTTGTGACAACCAGAGTTCCATTAAGTTGTCGGAGAACCCAGTGTTCCATGACAAGGTGAAGCATATTGAGATCAAGTATCACTCTATTCGGGATATGGTGCAGAGAGGAGCAGTGAAGCTCCATTATGTTGCAACAGACGAGCAAATAGCCGATGTGTTAACCAAATCGTTAGCCAGAGTGAAGTTCAAATACTTCGGAGAGAAGCTTGGTATCACCCAAATCGAGGTCTCAAGAAAGAGGGAGCAAAGAGTTCTCGCATGGTGGAATACGCAGGTGGTCCTCTGGACATAATGCACCTGGGGTGCTCCTAGCTATACTCCCATGCTAGAGATGATGAGAGACCAGAAGACGCAGATGCACTTGAGCGAGTTCTCGCATGGTGGAAGAGGCAGGCGGTCCTTGGGACGTAATGAACCTAGGGTGCTCCTAGCTGTGCTCCCATGTTGGAGATGATGAGAAGTCCACCAGTCACAAAGACACTTGGTGTGCACCTAGGATGATTCTCGCATGGTAGAAGACGTAGGCAGTCGATGGGACTTATTGAACCTGGGGTGCTCCTGGCTGTGTTCCCATGCTGGTAGATGCACGTTGATTGTTGAAGAGACGTAATGCACCTTGGGTGCTCCTAGGTTGTTCTCACATGGTGGAAGACGCAGGTAATGCACCTGGAGTGCTCTTGGCTTTGCTCCCATGACAGTAGACACAGGTGGTCTGTTGGACATGAGGTGTGCATCTGGGCTGCCCTCCGTGTGTGATGATGAGATGATTTAGATATGACGAGATGACAATAGGAGACGTAGGTGATTGCAACAGCAATGTAATGTGTGGTCTTGGGCTGTACCTACATGATGACTTGCTCGTGGATATGATGAAAACCGAGATGTGAGTTAGGCCTACATCCAATATGAAAAAGGGTTGGCTCTGTAGAACTTCTGAAGACAGATAGATTCGAGAGATGTCACTAATCAATGATCAAAAAAATGAGGATTAAGGTAGCAGCGATGACAATCATCCAGCGATGATATGTCCATAATTTTGATGACTATGGCGAGAGAATACCTTCCTAGTTAAGAGGGAGTGTTGTTGTAAATGTAACTTCGGAAGATATTCTATTGTATATTATTATTGTATTTTTTATTGTACCTCCGTCGAAGATGTTTTTCCTCCATTTAGGTGTCATTATTATGTTTTGTCATGTAAGGTCATTGAGGTCAAATATTCATTGTAAGTCGAGGCAATAGCAACCCAAAAGAATAATGTAAAATGTATTTTTGAGTCTCCCAAGAGACAAGTTGGCCCTGCTAGGTCAGGAGGAGGGCCAAGTTAGGTTTTAGGTCCCTCACTTGATGTGTATAAATAGGAAGGCTCCCTCCCTCATTTACACACACACTCAATTTGCATGAGTAAGGGAGAGAAGACAAGTTCGCTAAAGGAGAAAGAGAGAGAGCTGCAGAAGATTTCTTATTCTTGGGTTTTCCATTTTGTAAAATTGTATTAGTGACGAATCTATCTCTGAAGAAGTTTGCGGGGTTTTCTCCTTTATGGTTTCCACGAGGAAATTTATTTTGTCTACTTGTTTGCGGGGTTTTCTCCTTTATGGTTTCCACGATTCGTGTCCGACACAAAGCCGATTCGACCTTCGATCGAATCCTAAATCGGGACACAACCTCCCAACGAATCGGACACGTTTTTTCAACGTGTCCCGAAAATCGGACACGCACCCCCCAAAACAGGACACGTAACCTGCGGAAAGAGACATTCCAATTCACTTAAATTCGATTTTGTCTTTCTATTTGTCATTTGGAAGGAAGCAAATCATTGAGAGTGAGTTTTATGTTCAGGTGAAGGAGTTTTGAAGGAGATTTGAAAGCTATCCATTGTTTCCAAGCGGTTCCAAGTGCATTCCGGCGGATTTGTGGAGAGGATTGCAAGCTCAACCATCACACAAGAAAAGGAATGTCTCAATCAGCTAGGGGAGGAGGTAGGGGTCAAAGGAAAGGGAGAAATGCACCATCTAGGGCCTCCCCTCCTATTCCATCAAGCACAACCGGTTCTCCTCCTGCGTCAAGTGCTCCATCGGCTGCTAGTGGAGCTCATACTCCATATAACCCTGTTTTAGCAAGACAACAAGCCCAAGAAAAAAAATACCCTTTGTGGAAGTATGTGACAAGGAAAGATGGGCCCGGGGCAAAGCTTGGTGGGGGAGGCAATGTGTCTTGGAGATGCAATTTTTGCAACCATGAGTTCATGAGCACATATTACTGGGTTAAGGGCCATTTGTTGGCCCTTCCTTGTGGGATTTCTTCATCCAAAGCGGTGACTGCTAACCAAAGGAGGGATATGGAAAGAGAGGATAATGTTGGCTTAGGGAAGGTGGCAGCAGCAAGCAAGAAAAAAGAGGATGATCCTCTTCCATTTTTGAGGAAGCCCTCTAGCACCAAGACTCCATTTCCAATGGATAGGATTTTTCAACAAGAGGCGCGAGAAGAGGTAGACCTTACCATTGCATTTTTCTTCTACCTCAACTTCATCTCATTCAATGTTGCACGGTCACCATTGTATTTTGAGATGGTTCGAACTATCTTGGAACGAGCTCCAAGTGGTTATGTGCCTCCTGGTTCAGAGAAGCTTAGAACCACATTGTTGGTTAAAGCAAAGAAGGAGGTCGATAAAATCCTTGAGCCAATTAGAGCAACATGGCCCTCATCTGGAGTGAGTATTGTTTCTGATGGATGGATGGATCCCGCACGCCATCCACTCATCAATTTCATGGTATCTTCCCAAAATGGAATGTTGTTCTTGAAAGCGGTGGATGCTCTTGGGAAATACAAGGATGCACAATTTATGGGTGATTTATTCATCAAAACCATTGAAGAAGTAGGTGTTGATTCGTGTGTACAAATCATCACGGGCAATGCACCTGTTTGCAAGGCTGCTGGCATGATTGTGGAAGCTAAATATCCACAGGTATGTTCATTCTTTCATTTCTAATTTGGTCATTGAAATGTTAGTGTTGTAGAGTCATTGATACATGCTTTTATTGCTCTTACAGGTTTTTTGGACACCTTGCATTGTCCATTCCTTGAATTTAGCACTGGAAGCCATTGCTTCGGATGTGACATGGATTGGCACCCTTATTGAGGATGCACGCCATATCCGTAACTTTGTACAAAACCACACAAATGCCCTCACCATCTACAAACAGTACACACAGCTTTCATTGTTGAAGATTGCAGATACTCGGTTTGCTTCCTCATTCATCACGCTGAAGAGGTTGAGGGAGGTCAAAACCGCTCTTGGGTCCATGGTGATTTCAGAGTTTTGGTCTTTTTGGAGAAGGACGGATCAGGTTGCTTCACAAAAGGTGAAGGACAGGGTGTTAGATGATGGTTGGTGGGACACGGTAGATCTTAGCATTAAGATCATGGAGCCCATCATTTCTTTGTTGCGGTTTGCAGACACGGACCAGCCCATCCTAGCAAAGGTTTATGAAGGGTGGGATTCCATGATTGAGTCCATGAGGTCCATTGTCATGGAGAACGAGTGTCCCGAGTATGGGACATCGACAGAGAACTTATGGACCATTATTCGGGATATTCTTATCTCCAGGTGGGATAAGAATTGCACATCTTTGCATTGCTTGGCCCACTCCTTGAACCCAAGTTCTACACTCAGGAGTGGCTCACTGGTGGATCGGGGGCCTCACACAGAGTCCCTCCTCACATGGATGCAGAGATTGCACATGGGAGGAAGATAGCACTTAGACGGCTATTTCAGGATAGCAACATGCTTAAGGAGGCGGAGGAGGGCTCTGTAGATTTTTCCATTGGCACTGGGAGATTTGGAGGCTATGATGTGCTTAGAGATAGGGGGGGTAAGAAACCCTATGCTTGGTGGGCAACTCATGGGGCAATATCCCATATTCTACAGAAGTTAGCCTTGAGGATCATCTCTCAAGTTACATCATCCTCTTGTTGTGAGAGGAATTGGAGCACATATGGAACTTGTACAA
>LPNX010661480.1:826215-920468 GCA_001517045.1 Pseudotsuga menziesii | reverse complement strand
ATATATATATATATATTTTTAAATATATGTATATAAAACGTATCCTACGTGTCCTGATTCCGAGGGTCACCGTGCCCGTGTCGGACACTCGAATCCCCGTGTCCTTCGTGTCCCGTGTCCCCGTGTCAGGTGACTTAGCTTATATGTAGATGACTTATTTCTTACATGCTTAAAGAAACTCATTGCAAGGTGCAAGGAAAATATGGAAGCTATGTTCGAGATGAAGGACATTGGAATGATGCATTACTACTTGGGATTGGAGGTTGGGCGGAGAGCAGGGAGATATTCCTTAGATAGGGTAAGTATGCAATCGAGATTCTAAAGAGATTATAGATGGAGGATTGCAAACCTATGGCCACACCTATGATCACTATTCTAAAGAAGGTAACAACTTCAAATTAAGACATGGTGGATCAGGGATCCCATGTTGTACGGGCAGTTGATAAGTTCTTTGATGTATTTGGGCATCACTAGGTCAGTTATATGTTTTGCAGTGAACACCCTCAGTGAATTCATGATAGAACCAAGGTCAAAGCATTACGTAGCAACAAAACATGAACCAAGTCCCAGAAACAACATGAAAAGAGCAAAAATAGACAAAAGAGTAATCCACGCCTTAATAATGAAGAACAAAGATAAATAGCAATCCTCTTTGAGGGAGGAACCTCCTTTCACAATGTATTGAGTACATAAGACAAGGCAAGATACAATGATGACTAAATTGAGAATATATCCTTCCTATATATAGGAGACAAAGGTGTACAATAACAACTAATAGACCCAAGCCGACATATATAATATGATAAGTTGCCAAGAAACTTGGCTGCGGGGAAGCCACTTTTTGAAACACGGTACTGTATATATATATATATATAATAAAATATTAAATCAATTTGTTTTTCACTAGTATTCAATTTCAATAAGTATATATATAAAATAAAAAATTAAATCAATTTGTTTTTCACTAGTATTCAATTTTAATAAGTAACAAGTACATTTAACATGCACATTGCTTCAAAGTTCATAAATCATCGATATAAAGTGGTAACTACATGTGAACCTTAAGTATAAACATGACAATAGTTGATGGAGATTTTGGTTTTTCAAAATTAGAAATATGCACATGCATAGAAATGTCTGCACAAACATCAACAAAGTAGGTTTTATATCATTCATGAAGGACAAAGAATACGGTCTGTGCAACAACATTGGAACAACTTGCACAAAGGATCAACAATAAGCACAAACTATGACAAGAAAAATCCAATGACAAGATCCAGAGTCATAAAAGAATAAGGCAATCTTCTAGAAGAAACAATCTAAAAATAGATACCAGCCCCTCCAAGCTAGAAAGTGCCATGTCATTAACTTAAAAGCACAAACCTTTTAAGTCTAAGACCACCTAAGCTTGTCTTGCCTCTCCTCTACATGTATCATCTCCTTTGCGCAGCAAGCTCTCCTCTCGCAGGCTCCAACAAAAGTCAAGAATCAACTCTACGTTGGGAGAAGTGGACATGCCTGCAGGGTCTTAAGAGGGTAGGGGGGTCCACAACTACGCCATCCCTCTTCGTAAAGGTAATTCTTTTTATAAAATAAAAATATTCACATACTAGAGTTTCCCCGAAGTCCCCAAAATGAGCAAACTTTCATGTTTTTGGGCAAAAGGTGCCCGATACTTAGGGACTTCGCTGATGACTTCAGGGGACGTCTAAGAAGTACCTGTTGATTTTTCTGAGCAACATAGAGAGCCCTTCTCTTAGGAGAATGGGACCACCTGGTCCGAGACCACAGTGAAGACTCAACCCAGTGTTGAGTGACCATTCTGTTGAATGGTAGATATCTGGTTTGGGACCAATATATAGACCCGGCTCTACCCTGGGTAGAGTCAACATTGTGTTGAGTAGACATCTGGTCCGGGACCACGATGTAAACCAGTCTGGGACTAGTAGACTCAGCTTAGTTCTGAGTAGCCATTCTCTTGGAAAATGAAGACACTGTAAGCCCTAGACTAGGTCTGGGCATGTGTGTGGCACTTTGACCCTTGATCTATGGGCTTGGTGTGCTTCTCCAAGGATTAGCTACCCTTGGTCAAGTTACCCTAGTTCCAGACCTAGGTGTCACACAGTGTGTGAGGTAAAAGCATTAATAACTCTCTTGGTTTATGATGATGTACTTTTGAAATCAAAAAGGACCACAAGTAATGACCACAAGGGAACTTGGAAAAAGGCCAAAGCCAAAAGTCAAAATAAATAAAGACTTTTGTACCACAGGAAAATGACCACAAATGGAAGTCAAAAATAAATAAGGACTTTTTTGTAAAAGTCAAAGATAAATAAAATGACCATTTGGTAAAAGATAAAAGTGAAATTAGGGAAAAATAAAATATTATTATTCTTATCTTTCCTAATTTGTTGTACACCTACAGGTGAATGAAGGCTATAAAAGAAGATCAAGTCTTCTCATTTCAAACACACAAGTTTTCTCTCACAGGGGATGGTGCTATTTTACTGTAGCCTTCTTGAAGATTGTTTTTGCCTCAGCTAGGGCAATCATTTCCAGAAACCCTCAGCTAGGGTTTTTATTAGAAAATAATTCTTCAGCACTTTGTGGACAGCCACCTTCAACATTCCATTTTTGGGGCAAATTTCTTCTTTTTCGAGGGCAGCCATCTTTTCCCTTTCTCTCTCCTCACAGACTGTCCATCCTTCTCTCTCCAAGCAATTGGTTGAAGGCTTAGCCTTCTCTTCTTCATACCTTGGGCAGGCCTTTAGGAGGCAGCCCTATAGGCACCCTTGGGTAGCCTCTAGCAGGCATACCCATGTGGATTTGGCCCACAGCCAACCCTCTGGTAGCCTAAGGCATGCCCTAACAGGAAGGAGAGGACGGGCAGCAAGAAAAAGACAGGTCATGCAGGGGAAAAAAAGGCAGGCCAAGCAGGTCAGGCAGCCGAACAAACAGATCCGTACATATCTGTACGGATCCATACAGCTGTACAGCTGTACGACAGCAAGGTACAACCAGTCGGGTATTTTTAGATCTGACGTGGACAGTCTATTTTTGCAGATAGGAGAGAAAATTTCTGTTTTTTGAAAAAGCCCTATTTTGAGAATTTTTTGTAATTCTGGAAATTGTGGGTAAAATTATCAATCTGATTTTTACTGATAAATTTTACAGTACTGTGGGTAAATTCTAGATCTAGAATTTGAGGAACTTTTTCAAGAATTTTCTGAGTCGTCTCATTTACGAGATGAGCTATTAATGCTTTTGGGGTTTTTGTCCTTTGAAGGTTTCCCCAGTGAAAACTATTGTGTCCATGTGTGCTGATGTGATGAATGTGTTTTTACTACACTGCTGATTTGTTTATGTTTATCTGCAAATTTTAAAAGTTTATGCTAATGCTAAAAATTCAACAGTACCCGACCCGATTTTTGGGACTTGGGGACAACACTCGGGACAAGGACGCGAACCCAACCCCTGGGGGCAGATACCCCTGCAACATAGATAATATGTAATGCACCACAATATAGGGGGTAATGTGCCACACTATATGGGGTAATGTGACATCATTAAGGGCTTAACATGCCCCTCCCCTTCAAAAAGTGTTTACCTCGACGTTGAAGTAGTTTTGGATGTTGTTGTATAAGGACTCATCTTCCCATGTTGAATCTTTGGCAGGTAAGTTCTTCCATTTAATGAAATTCTCTGGAATTGATCGATTTCGGAGTTGTCTGGTTCTTATTTCAGTGATTTCTTCATGCTCCAAGATGAGTTTTCCTTCCTCGTTGAATTTTGGTAATATCGTTTGAACTAGTAGCTTGTCACCGGTTACCTTCTTTAAACAAGAAACATGGAAAATTGGATGGACTCGTGAAGATGCAAGTAGTTCCAATGTGTACGCCATACTACCATCTTTTGTAGAACCTTGTAGGAATCGTAATATTTAGGTGATAATTTATTATCCTTCTTAGTGTTCTTCAGGGACATTTGTTTTTATGGTTGTAGTCTTAAAAACACCCAATCCCCCACATCAAAGCTTCGTTCACTACGGTGTTCATCTGCTTGTTGTTTCATTTGATTTTGTGCTAGAGTTGGCTTTTCCTTTAAGAGTTGAAGAACTTGTTGTTGATGCTTCATGTGGTCTTCCACTGCTTGAACCTTAGAGGAGTCTCTTAGTGAAGATGTGATGGATGGTGGATGATAGCCATAAAGTGCCATAAATGGGGCCATTTTTGCTGATGTATGGAAGGAAGTGTTATACCACCATTTTGCCAAGGGTAACCACTTGAACCATTGTGTATGTTTATCAACTGCAAAACATCAAAGATACCCTTCCAAACATTTGTTCATGATCTCTGTTTGTCCATCAGATTGAGGATGATAAGATGAGCTATGAGCCAGTTGAGTACCCAAACAAGAAAATAATTCAGTCCAAAAATTGCCAATGAAAATGGGATCCCTGTCACTTACTATAATATTTGGAGTACCATGTAGTTTTCGAACCGTCTCCATAAAAGCATTGGCGATTGTGCTTGCTTTGAAGGGGTGAGATAGTGCACAGAAGTGTGCATATGTAGTAACTCTATCAATAACCACCACGATGACACTCTTTCCTTCAGACTTTGGTAAACCTATGATAAAACGCATCGAGACCTCTGTCCACCTTTGGCTTGGAATGGAAAGTGGTTGTAGGAGACTTAGCTGCTGAAATTGCTTGATGTGCTCTGTAATTGGACCTTTTTGCTTGAGATTTACCCACTAGCTAAAGAAGGTGTTGCTATTTATATCCCCATAATGTGCAATCAATTCTTATGTGAATATAGACAAAGAGATAATAGAGTCATTTTTACGATCACAAAGTCATTGGTACCATACAAATTGATCAGGTTCTACATATAAGGATGCAATAGTTACCTTTTGCAAAGTTGGCACCTAGTGTAGATCAAAGAATCGCTCCATCTAAAAAATCATTGTGATTGGATCCTTGCCATCAAACTTTCTTATATCAATCTTGTGGGTAAAGTAGTTCCTTGGACCTGAGTTGAACCCATGATGTTGTAGTAATCATCAACTTTTGAGGACTCAAACTTCTTACTCTCCAATTGTTTTTCAATTTTCTCAAGACGTAACTAGCGTAAGTCCCATTTTTCCTCCTTATCCTCTTCTTGAGTAGATACATGAGGAATAAAGCTATGTTGTATATCCTTCATCAATTCCTTCAATTCTTGAAGATCTTCTTTTCTAGCCATCCCTTTAAGATCCTCTTTACTAGCCATCTTATTTTCCAACTTAACTAAGTCATCCATTTTCAGATTTCATTTAATCATGTCTTCCAACTTAGACACTCTAAAAGATATGTCTTCCATTTCATCGTATGTTAGGGATGAACCCTCTAGGGGTTTGAGTGGAGTGTGATTTTTTTCACTTTCTTTTGGTGGCATTATGAAAAATACAAATAGATCTTTCTACTCAAAATTTAAAATGGTGTACCTTTTTCAAACCCTGATTGGAAGATTGTTTAAGGGTCGTCTTGTAACTACTGTTAACTTGAAATTTTTGGCTCCTCTGTGTCTGAAACTTTGTCCTAATGTAGCCTAGTGTGTCCTCTTTCCAAACCCGTAGGTATGACCTAATTTGGAACTGCCAAAAAAAAGTTATTGCAAATATCCCAACACTACTTATTTTTTACCTATCCAGAAGAGCGAACTTGTAGGGTATGCCAGGTGTCCAATATTTTGTGTTTGTAGCTAAAAACCCTACCATAGATACCATGCTTCGTCCTCTTTTGATGAAAAAGGTCTCACTCTATTTGGATCTCGAATACGTCATATATGAACTTTTTCCCCAGAACGCTTGTTTTAGACTAGGTTTTGGACTAGTAAAAGACCCTAGCTTACGATGCAAATATCTCCTAAACTATAATGGTTCAGGATCTGAATTTCAAATTGGAGATATCTTGTCCTCTTTTAGAAGCAGGTTTTTAACCTCGATCTCTGAATCCTTATAGAAAAAAATTGCAGCGAAAATTCCAAGATGACTCGTTTTGCAGAAGCTTGTCCCGAGGAAAGAGCTCTGATACCAAATGTTATGCAACCAAGTCGCAAAAATAGCATAAAAGAGAGAAGAAATAGACAAGAAGAGAGTAATCCATGCCTTAATAATGAAAAACAGAGATAAATAGCAATACTCTTTGAGGGAGGAACCTCCTTACAGAATGTATCAAGTACACAAGACAAGACAAGATACAGTGATGACTAAAATGAGAATATCTCCTTCTTATATATAGGAGACAAAGGTGTACAATAACAACTAATAGACACACTAATAGACCCAAGTCGACATAAATAATATGCAATGCACCACAATATAGGGGGCAATGTGCCACATTATATGGGGTAATGTGCCATCATTAAGGGCTTAACACTCAGATACTTGAGGGGCACAACGGAGTATAGGTTGAGATAGATCAAGTGAAATTGCAAGGGCATATAGACTAAAATTGGGAAGGAAATGCAGCAAACAAGAAAAGCATCTTAAGGTGTTGCTTTAAGGATCAACAATGATATCCTAGTTTAGACGAAAGCAAACTTCTATCACACTTAATTGAGCAAAGGCAGAGTATATGTCAACGAATACAACGAATTGTGAGGCCATTTGGCTTTGCAAGTTCTTGCAAGTTTATTTGATCAAGAGTTGGATCCCACACAGTGACAAAGGCAAGTCAACGTAGAGAGGTAAGAGATATTCATTATTCCCTCAAAGACAATCTCGTTAAGAGGTGACTGATTTCATCTGTGGAGCAGAGCTACAGTGTTACATTGCACCTATACCCAACGTGCACCTTCAAATGTGCCCCGGGGAGAGAGAGGCCATTCTTTTGACTAGGAGGGGTGTTATTTAGTAGTGGTGGTCATGGTCAATCCCTTTGGTCCTTCCTTTAGGAGTACTATGGTTTAATGGCACCGTTGACTGCCCTTGGTTGGGGTTTTTTAATCCTAGGGTTGGTCTCCAGGGCTCTTAGGGGTTCATCACTGGGTCACATGACCCCACACTTGTTTCCTTGCACCGAAAACCTTTCTTCCAACTGTGAGACCTTTGTCTCTCTTCATAGTCACCTCAAATACCCTCCTGATCCCTCTGCACACTAGTGCCCTCTCTCCTTGGGCTATTTTTCATGATGATGTCATCCTCCATGTCAGGTCGTTTTTCTTGTTTGGGGAGGGTGTTGAGGGATTCTCTACATTCTCAAGGTTAGAAGGGGGGCATGACACCCTCCCTCCAACTCACTCTCGCCTTTCGTTCGGAGTGATTTGTTTATTTTTAGCCATTTTAGTCCCTTTTGGGTAATCTCTAGGGAAGATGCCCCAAATTACCCATAGGATGGATTATTTTATATTATTTTTGTTATAATTTTAAGTTGACATTTTATAATTTGAAAAATTGACATTTTAAAGGCATGTCGGCCTAGTTATATTTGTAAAGTGAGTGTGAGAAGGCTATTTATAAGCCGCTCCTCACTTCAAAGTTCATTTTAACATAAGACAAATGGGAGAAAACATTATGCACTTATTCTACCCAACTATGGCTCTTTGGAAGTGATGCACACCTCTTGACGAAGATGATTTTCAGGGTTTGGAGGCAATTTCTTGAAGTTCTTTGGTTCTATGCTCTTGCTAAGGGTGATGCTTTGATTTGTTGGCTAAACACTTGCACAAGGAGGTATCTAGGATTTGTTTTCCTAATCTCTCTTTGTTAAATGTAGATGAATGATGCATGTTCATGGATTGAATGGTAGCCATTAGTGTTGCATTTGTCTTGGCTAGGTCATTTTTCAGCCTTTAGTCACCTTGGGTTACAGAGGTGCGTCCATAGAAGGAGTTCTCCTAGGGCTAGGGCCTTGGTCCTTTAGTTTTTGTTGCCAAACCTAGGATAGGCTTCTCAAAAGGAAGGCTGGTCACCTCCTTGAATGCCCTAGGGTTAGTGTAGAACCTAAAACCTTTGCCCAAAACCTTATTTTCCTTAAAACCTAGCATCTAGGGTAGATTAGGTTGCATATGCATGTTAGATTAGGGTTGGTTTAGGGTTAGTTTAGGCTGCATACTAACTCCAAAAACCTCAAAAACAGTCCCCTAATCTACCTCAGATACCCTCGTCCCCTCTTCCTCCTACCTCGCCTTCCCTTCTCCTTCCTTTTCCTACCCTCGCCCTTCATTTCCCCTTCTTCCTTCACCCTCAGGCCTGCTGCCCTAGGCTGCAGCAGCCCTCGGCCTACCTCATCTACCCACGACCTTCCCTTTCTATGCCTCATCCAACCCTCAGCCATCCTCCCACAGCCCTCCATCTCCTCTCTCCTTCCCTTCTCCACCCTCGCCTTCCTTCTCCAAGGTCTCGGGCCTTCTTTTCTGGCCTTGGCCTCCCCAAAACTGACCCCATCCCACCTTCTTCTAGCCTCGGTCCTTTCTTTTAGGGCCTGCCCACGGCCAAACCAGCCAAGGGACAGCCGTTTTCAGTGGCTGTCCACCCTACAGGAATGTCCTGTGTAACCTTGTACAAAGTCTGTTATTTGTTGCAGACCTCCCATTTCCTTCAACAACCCTGCACAAACACCTTTTTAGTTAGTTTAGATATTGTCTCATCAAAGTCTAGGTTGTAATTGGTGGAAACCATCATAAAGAATTATCACTGACCTTGCTTACTTGTAATTATCAGACTGTCATATTAAAGTTGTTTTGGGTATGTTCACTATTTCAAATGCTAATTTGTAGTCATAATATTGCAGACAGTTCGTTGCTGGTCTCCCACTTTGTGTGGTAGTGAATGATCACTTAAAGACCAAGTTACCGGATTCGGCCCTAGGCCTAACCGCACCCGTATTGGATTCTTCCGAATCGGATTCTCCCACCTCATTTTCGCACATCTAAAGCTCTTTACGTAGTATAAATGTAGGATAATTAGGGTTGGGGTTTCAAATCCCCGATTCCTAATTTTGGGATGAGTGCCGCACCCATATCGGATTCTTCAGCGGATTCCGATCGCACCCACGGTTCATGTAACCTTGCTTAAAGACTATGTTTCAGACTTTATTTGCAGACGTACATACTGTTTTCTTTCCTTGAATGGACAGTCTCATTAGGTTTTAATTGCTACAGAAGTTACCAATATTGATGTCTGACATTAGTAATGTATATTGATGAAACAAATTGAATGCTGGTACATTTTTGTTGGCTGTCCTACTGCTTTATTTTATATCAGACCTATTGGCTACTACACTAGTAATGAATGACACCTTGTTGAATGGTAGAAATTGGTCACTTATTTGTCAAGAATGAATGTACTACTGAAGCTGATATACTGATTGCACTTACAAGATTCATATTTGTTTATATAGTATGTCTTATTCATTCCTTAAATTGACTCCATAAAGGCACTGGTCACTAACCCTTTACAAAGAAGTTGCAATTTGGTGTCCAAGTATTCTTATAGACTTGCATTTAGGGCTCTCCCATAGGAGATTCAGACTCTCCAAAGCAGTTTGGATAAGTGACTAAGGTGACAGTGGTCACTTTCTCTTGCATATGCTTACCGGTAACTAGCCCTGCTAGTTCATCAGGTAACACTACAGCATCGGAGAGGAGCCAAATTCAGCAACCAAGCAGAGAGCAGCATACAGGTCCGTACAGGATCAATCTGTACAGTCGTATGGACAGATCCATACAGCTGTATGGATCCATACAGACAAATCTTGATAGTCATACAAACAGGTCCATACATTCGTACGAACAACTTGTACAACAAGCAACAAACAAAAAGCAATTTTCCTCATTAAGTGCAGATTTGTTCTGTTTGAGTGTACCGTACAATTGTTAGTTTGATTGTTTATGAAGTTTCCTTGTAAGCTTTGAATTGTTACGGAAGGGTTGATTCGAAGGTGTAATTATCTGGGTATTGTATTTTGCTTCCGTTGTCTACTTTCCAGGCTGTGTGATTATTTCTATGTGAAAGAATTTAATTTCTGCAATTAAATAACAATTTGTGTTTAGTCGAGAACACAAGGACAGTAGTCACCCAAGATTTGGGAAATTTGACATAAAGGAATTATTGAAACCCATACTAGAGCCTGAGCCTTATGTACAAAATGGATTCTGGGGGTGTTGGAAGGTAATAAACCCTAGAAAGTGCTTTTCCAAAACTGCACTCCTCAAGGAACCCCCTAGACAATAAATCATGGTCAACCCTATACTTGTAAACTCTCATTGTTGTTCATTAAAAGGGAGTATCCACAAAGGTCGAACACCTTAAGGGAATCACTCACACAAACAGATCAAAGATCAGTACACCAGTGTATTACTTGGTTAAAACCCTCAAAGAAGGAAACAATCCACAACCCTAACCAACGCTACCACTTGAGGGAATATATTAATGCAAAAGGAAAATAATTTATATAAAATCTTTCATAATCAGTCATTGACAAATGACCCTCCGTGCTCTTTAAATAGATATCATGAATGAATCGGGTGTTAAGCCACCAATCAATGATCCTTAGTATCAAGGGGAAGATGAATTGTCAGATCACTTTATATCTAGAGCCTAATCATGACCATCAGATTACTTTATGGATCTATAACTTAATTGCGACCATCGGATTGGGTAATTACAACGCACTCTAAAGAAACACACTTTACCTAAAGGCACAATAGACTATGTTGATTTTAACTAACTCCTAAGTCTCTAAAATAAGTGTCTAAATACAATCACTGCCCCTGGCAAATTTTAAGGTGAAGGCCTGGGAGGTTGTAAAACCCTAACTAAATTGGAAATATTATGCTTGATCTTATAAAGTCTCACAATTACCCCAACCAAGTGTTAAGGTGAAAACTACCTTGGTTACCCAAAGCATCTAAAAGGCCTAGGAGGTTGTGAAGTCTCTAGGAGGTTGTGAAGTCTTTCTTATATTGGAAAGATTGGCTTCAAGTTTGGTTTCTCTTTCAACGAACACTCCTTATGGTGGTCCCATGTCCTGCTCCATGAAGGTAAGGTTCTAGCTAAGTATCTTGGTTCTCAACCATAAGATTTTTCATAAAGGTATCAACACAATCATAGACATATATTTTTGAATGCATAAAGCAATTTATTCTTGATTCTCCATGAAGCTAGGCCTTCAACACCCCTCCCCAACCTAGTGGAAGGATTAGAACTGGAACAAGCCCAAGATTTTGGAAACTACAATCTAAATGATGGCTACCAATATCTTTGCCATAAACCTATGTTGGAAGTCCAATTGAAGAAGCTTTGGAGGTTCTAATCCAAACAATAAACCTGATCATTTCATTTGTGCAAAATATCAAGAAGCCTTTGCTCAAGCCCAACAAGATGTTCTTTCGCTAGTCCCTCATTCTATAGGATCAAGTGGTCAACCATACATTGGTCCACCTTGGGATTGCTCAACCGAATTCCCTTTGTCACCGTGTGTCCTCACCTTAAAAACCTTAAACACCTATTATAGTTACATGTCTATGCTAACTAAACTTTGAGGTGGGAAACTAAATTGTGTGGCTAGCTCTTTCCTATACCCATCGCATAGAACTCTGCCCTCCTAGGAGACAAATTGGCTTGGCTCATTGAATTTTATAGAATTTAGTACCACAATAGAATGAAAGGGTTGTTTCTCATATGGAAAAAGCGCAATGAATCTTAAATTTAATCAAGCTCAATGTGCCATGTTCTTTTCTTGGTTTGACAGTTCTTTGAACTATGGAAACCTTCAAGGGTGAGGTGGAGATGGGCGTGACACCTTTGCATCAATTGTAGTATTGGGGTGGAAGCTCCTTGCACCATGATTAAGGAGTTTCTAATCACCTCCCCAACTCCCATTCTAGGTAGTCACACTGTTCAAAGGGTATACTGAGGCACAAAGTGGTTCTGGTTGTTTATGAAATGCAATCACACCACAATTGTTGGCCTCATAGAACCCAAACACAACTCAAGGATGACAAGCGCCTGACAATAGCCCTTTCCATCTTAGAAAATGAGAAGCTATAAATAGACTAATGAAGGTTGGGGGGCCACTGTCCTAGATCTAGAACTGGCTAAAGACAGACGATTCCCACTCTCAATGCAAAGATCTCCCACCTCCATATGTGGATCTCATCTAGAAAACTGCCTTATTGATTATAATGACTGTGTTAGCTTTGCTTTTTGTGATTTAGATGCAAAACTTTATGGTTTTCATGAATTTGTGCCAAGTGGGATTTTGATAGGCAATGTTCTCATGGGCAATTTTGATAGCTATCAAGGCTCTAACCTAATATTTCTTTAGCTTGTGTTGGTTTCCTAGCAACCTTCTGTTTTTGGGAAAAAATACCCATTATGTACACTATTGTTTATATTAATAGTCCAAGGAAGCCTTTTATACAAAAATAAATTACCAATGCCAAGTGTTATGAGATGATCCAAACCATTTCAACATTACATTATCCACAACTGTACCTGTTACTCCTACCAATGCTATGGCTAGGACTATTTCTTCGATTATTGCTGCGGCTGCGACTTG
Organism: Pseudotsuga menziesii; assembly: GCA_001517045.1. Taxonomy (NCBI): domain Eukaryota; kingdom Viridiplantae; phylum Streptophyta; class Pinopsida; order Pinales; family Pinaceae; genus Pseudotsuga; species Pseudotsuga menziesii. Next base: position 907,921 of record LPNX010661480.1, on the reverse strand, counting down.
GACTATAACTTCTAGAGATGCTCCTCCTAGCTCCATATTCCTTCACCTGTCCAAAATGAAGTGATAGCATTTTACCTTTGAGCTGACTAAACTATCTGAAGAAAACAAAGAGCGATTATTCAGGAAATAGGCATAGATCTAATATACTTGCCTGTATATAAGATCGAGAGAAGGCATTCCGAAATTCAGAATCATCCAGTTTCCTGATCTGCATTCAATGAGAAAAGAGGCAGATACAGACAAAGTTAACAGATATTCCTATATATAAGACCAAAAGGATGAATTCTCAAATTCCAGGTCACCAAGCTATCCCAACCCATGCATCATCAAAACCAAAATCTGAATCACAAGGAAAAATTGAAGGCCTGGAGAAGGTTTAAAATGCAGGGCACAAAATCCAAAATACTCAATACAACACTGACATGACATCAACTTACAGCATATTTCATGTCCTCGATGTTGGTGTAGTCGACAGTTCCACGTGTACCTATTCAATGTAAAGGCTATATGATAAACCATATAACGGATAACTATTAACAACTATTCTTCTTCAAGAAAGATAATTTAACGGCACCCAGGTTCAATTCCCACAAGTGACATGTTGAGATATTAATGAATATATTGTTGTAACGGCCTCAGATACCATTAAGCATGACTGTCATCTTGCAGAAAGATAGTCATTCAAGAATCAGGCAATTGTTCTAATGATGCAATTGATGATTAAACAAAAATTTGGAAGATTACATATTTCATATGCAATAACTACATAGCATTTAACACCAGTGTTGCACCATCTTATATTCCATCTTCCCCAGAACATTTTAGTATGGTCCATCCATCTAACTCGAAATAATGAAAATCAGACCAAAGAATTACAATAGGGTATGGGGAATTAGATACTACGGCTAAGGGATGAACTATGTTGAAACATAGCTGGACAGCAATACAAGAAAAATGGAGATATAGGGACAAGAAGTTACAGCCTTCAAGAAATATCCAAATTTCTCCAGAAAAGGAGGTATTGGTAACTAGCTTGGAGGCTGATAGTTTAAGGACCAAAGAAATCTTCTTCTAATAAAATACTTCTTTAAATGACAAGGTCCTGCCATGATGCTGATTAAGGTAACCCAATGACAACAACTGAAAGGCAAAAGAAACACTTTAGCTACAACTCACGAGGCCCCATAACAATTGGTTCCTGCCAATTTCCCATTCTGTGTAGATGCTTCTTGCAATGTGTCGTAACATGTTTAGAGATACTATCAACAGTACCTATGAACTAATGGCACTGCCTACGTTATATATTTCAAATAAAGCAAAACTGTTTATGGCTTGTATGTTTTCACTACCACATTGAACCGGTACAACTGATGAATACCCATCAGAAAACTTACAGCATCAACTTAAAAAAAATCAGAAACGTGATAAATATTTAGTATTTACCACTGCTATCACGAAACACTTCGGCATAGCAGACATCACCAGCCCGTCGCATGTGATCCTGAAAAAATATGACAATAGAAAAAACAAAGCGGCATAAACATTAATACAATCTAGTATATATCATATCAAAAACAATAAACAAAATCTTGCCTTCAGGTCCTGCCACGATGCTGATGAAGGTAACCCAGTGACAATAACTGAAAGAGAAAAGAAACACTTCAGCTACAACTAACGAGGCCCCATCAAAACCAGTATCAAAGTGTAGAGGAACAAAAACTGTACACAACAGAATCTCTGAAAACAGACCTCGAAAGTCAGTGTGTCTCGAGACTCCACCACGGCCACCACGGCCACCAACACTGCTACTGTAGTTACTGGGTCGAGCAAGAGATGAAGACGTCCTTCGACCCCCATGGGCAAACTCTACCTGCTCAGAAGCACATCCAAAAAGGATACCAAACTATGAGTTTTTGTAACAATATTTAGCACATGAATGTTAAAATTATTCTAAGAAAAATGAATTCTGACCCGTATGCGTTGACCATCAAAGTTATATCCATCGCGGCCACGAATAGCATCTTCGGCATCACGTGCATCTTCAAACTGCATTTACAATACATATTTGTGTCAGACATTAAAAAAACATCAAATTCTGATTTCAATTATTTCTTCCCTTAAGATTGCATATCTTGTTGATGTTTGAGCAGCATCGAGAGCCATTCTCTGGAAGAATTGGCATCAGCCTGGGGCTGAGAACGTGGTCAGGGACCAAGATATTGATGACATGAGATCTCATGCAAAGGAGATAACATCAACAAAACCTTTCTTACGATAAAGATTCGAGAAGACAAGTTGACCATTGAAAAGAGGACCAGTACTTGATGGTTGAGTCACAAGGACTCAAACCCAAAAGTCTTCAAAGACCCCAAGGGTTCTAGGGCACATTTGACCAAGAAGGGGCTAGAAGTTAATTTGTCTAAGCCTTCATGAGAAATTAGAAGAGGAGCTTTTAATGTTGCTTCTAAGTCAAACAAAGAATAATCCTTCTGATTTATGATAATCTACCTTGAGTTGGCAAGTGTGAGCCATAAAGACCTAGAGAAGGCTCTAAGATGACTTAATTAAGGGGTTATGGTCATGGAACCCCAGTGAAGGTCCAAGAGCCCACCAGTGAAGGACCAAGAGCCCACTAAGAAAAGACCAAAAGATTATAAAGATCAAAAGATTAAAAGATTAAAAAAGGTCAAACGACCACAAAAGGTCAAAAGACCAAAAGATTAAAAGCCCCTAAAAGTGGTTTCCTTAATTTATGGTTTTATCTCTCAGTGATGGATTATAAATAGAGAAGCTCTCTCATTTGAGCAATACACTTCATATGATCTTCATCGCTGATCCAAGAAGACTGTTTTGGGATTTAATGCCAGTATTTTCTCTCTCTTCACCAAAAGGTCTGGTTCAGACTTGGAAGCAGCCGCAGGGGTATTGAAGGTTAGAGGAGGCATCCAGCAGCACTGCTAGGGCTGTCTCTAGCCTACAGCATCCCTGTTAGGGCACCTAAAAGCTCACGGCACCCCTGCTAGGGCCTTCTCCACTCAGCCAAGCCCTGTTTGGGCTCTGTTCCAAGCACCAGAGCCCTGCTAGGACGTGTTCACAGCACCGGAATCCCTTATTAGGGATTTATCAGACCACAGTGGTATCCGGCAGCCCTGCTAGGGCATTAATTCAGTCAACAGCAGTCCCATATCAGTCAACTGCAGTCTAAGAAGTTAACAGCAGTCTCAGAAGTCAGCATATCAGTCAACGGCAGCCTTCTATTGGTCAACTGCAGCCTCAGTATTGGTCATCACAGCCACTGTTTAGTTTATTGCAAAAGGATGGGGTTTGGATCACTTTGACAGGGTTACATAACCCCTCTTTGATGGTGCTAGTATGCTAAGCTAGGGTCATGACAGAGTTCAAAGTTTTTAACAGTGTGCCGGCAGGGTTCCCATTAATCAGCAGGGTACCACAAGTTCTGACTTGCACTGAGCTCCATTCAGTACTGCAGAGGTTTGATTCACTTGATCAGGGTTCCAATCAGGATTTGACAGGCAGACTTTAGCCCTAGGGGCTAATGCAGAAATGCTCAGGGTTACAACACATTAAGCAGATCAGCAGGGCTTACGTCATTATCAGTAAGGACATACATCAGCCCTCACTCTTTCCCTCTTGGCATTTCATCTTCAGGCCTTCTTGCAGGCAAGAAGAGATAGAGCTGACATCAGTAGAGGCTACGTGACCTACATGAAAAGATAAGTACTTGGCCTCCCTGTTTATATATCCTCATGTGTGATAGTGTTGGATGTTCATGGTCATTTGATGTATACTTATTCTATTATGAATCTATCATAAGAAAGGTTGCTGGATTTTTCCCTCTGAAGGAGACGGTTTCCCCAGGGTAAATCATGATGTCTACTGTGCATGATTATTGTGATGCGATGTGTTTATTTTTTGCTTAACTTAGTTTACTGTTTGGATAATATTATACTGCTCATAAAGTAATTAATGTGGTTAATACTTTCATGTGTAATTATGTAAAAGAAAATTTTAAATTGCACTCATAATTACCAACTTATGAAAGGAGATAAAATTGAACATATCTATCACTCAAAGGGAGGAAACTAAAACCTGGAAATTGTATTAACATCCAAAAGTGACCAATGGCAGACAAGGGGACTAATGGTGTATAATTGCAAGTTATGAACCAGAGAAAAGCACTACCTACAGGCCTAGGCTTGTCACTGTGAGATCAAAATAGGATAAGTTACATATACTGAAAGTATAGTGAATAGAATATAAAGAGAGGCATAAATAACCCAAGGCTGACAAAGCCAGTGAGCGAGAAGCATTCCAGCTCTCATGCTCAACCACATCTCCTGTCTCTCATCAGTCACAACAATTTTTCCTGTCTTTCCATATGATAAACTACATGGAAAGAGCGACATCATAATGCTTCTGTGTTGGTTATGGAAGTATGTAACCTTCCACATATAGGTTTGTGGAAATGGCCATGCAAATGAGAACAAGATACAGTGAAAGTGCCATAAAATACAAATGCAATAGATGTCAATCAGCATATAATTGCACTCCTACATGTAGTACTCTTGTTCCTGATGACTGCCCACCTCTAATACATGAAAACATTGAAAAGCAATTAAATTTGCACCAAACATATTGTATACAACCTCTCTCAATACATTCTGAAACACTGAAAGAGGATGTTCCTTCACATACACCTGAGATATATTATATATATATGAAGGGGTCAGATTTCAACTCATTACCACTGGTTTTCATCTTCAAAGGCTATAACTAGTTATTTGGTCTCCCAGTTGTCCCAAGTTACAAACTTTGTGCATCCTAAACCTAGTCTGTAAAACAACGTCCAGAGATGCAAAGCTTCCTCCAAAACTTCCAAGCAAACATAGTAGCATGAACTTCTGATACTATTGGACAAGGTCTGTTTGTTTTGTGCTTCTTAGTCTAAAGATGTAACAGCCCCACCCAGCAAGGGGAAAATGTTGGAGGGGCACTACCCACAAATCAATGTTTTAAAACTCGGCCGAGTCAGCTCGGACTTGGCCCGAGTCGACCGAGTCAAACAGGCACCGAGTCGAACCGGCCTATAAACCGGCTCAGGTGGCCGGTTCGGTACCGAACCGGCCAGACCGGCCGAGTCATAGCCCAACTCGGCGATTTTTCTCCGATCTGAAATTTTTTTTAAAAATTAAAAATTGAAAGTTCCTAACCTAACTCCTGTTTCCTATGGGCCCTAACCTAACCTTTACACTATTTACCTGCTGTCAATTCATTATTCAACTCTATCACGTGGAGTCTGGAGTCTTGCAATTTGCTCACGGCTCGGGAGTCGGGTTGAAGGCTGAAGTTTGAACTCGCTGCTCACTCACAGGGTTGAAGCCTGAAGGCTGAACTCGCTGGCATGCTGCTCACTCACAGGCCACGGTGGAAGTGGAACTTGTATTCACGGTGAAGCTCGGCCCCAGCTCGGCCCCTACAATTTACAAGACAACCGAGGACCGAGGTAACTGACAAGTCAACCGAGCTGATTGAAATTTGACAGTGATAAAATCATAAATGTATTATCATTTGAGTCTGAAGTTTGAAGTTTTTATTCTTGAACCACATTGCCAGCCGCCACCTCTTGCTAGCATAGACTTAAAAATTAAAATCCTAAAAATACAAGTTTTTTTTGCAAGTTTCAGACCCCGATAAGCCAGTTAATAAGCCTCTACAAGCAGCTTGCAACAGGTGCATGACATTGGACAATTGAATCAGACTTCAGTGCAAGGCAGAAGTATCTAATATATGCATGCCATCAGATACAAAACATGGAATATCCCTGTATGTAAATCAAGTCTCTAGATTTCAAGCAACAGTCCTTGTTGACAATCTATGACAGCAGTCACAAGAAATCATTAACATCAATCATTAACAGCCAGATGAAGATCTGGCATTATCCCATGTTTATGTTGATAACTTGATTCTAAATTATACCATTGCTCCCTTATAAAGGCATGAAGATGATTGGATTATACATACATTTATCTAATAGTCGATCATGATTCATTTAATCATTATATTTACTGAGAATGTCACTTTCATGCTGGGCAGAAGACACGGCAGTAGGTAGGAAGATGCCACAAACAGAGTCTTATGCATAACCCTTTTGAACAACAATTTCAATAAGACTATCATAGAGTAACATATATTAATTGGGAACTACACCCTACTCAGGACTTGGGAGTCATGTGTTAGAAGCATTGAAATATTGCTGCATTATTTTCATTTGATAATTTTTGCATTAATATCAACGCCAACTCAACTCCATCCACTATTTTATAGCATTTAAAGAGAGGGTTGAAAACAGTTTGATGCCATTGATGTAGAATACATTTATCAGAGTTGCACATATTAATATTGGGAAAGCTGGAACCATTATGTCCTGTCAATAGTTTTATGATTATCTTAAATAGTAACAAAAAACTAGAATCTAAATGAGAAAACTTACAAATTTTACAATGTACCATTATATTTTTCTCTTTCTTTCAAAGGAGATCAGGTTTATGTACCATTCGTGCAATTTTGATATGTTTACCCTTATATGTATAATGGTATATATATGATCATACTTTGGATGTTTTGTCTCCAATGCTTTGGAATGATGGATTATAATCTTTAAAATATATTTTTTCTTTAAAATTTAAATATTTTATATGTTTTTTAATAAACCGAGTCATTAAAATCAAACCGCCCGAGTCATTGCCGAGTCATTGCCGAGTCCGAGTCCGAGTCTGAGTTGACCCTCGGCCGATTCCGAGTCCGAGTCCGAGTTTTAAAACATTGCCACAAATTCCTCGTTCAAATCAACAATTTTCAATAAAACCATACGTGAAAAGCAAAAGAGGAGAAAGAAACTAAGACATCAATAATCACTCCAATCAAGTTGATTGTCAGGACGTTGATAGTTGCAAGATGCCATCCTCCCGGCCTATGAAGCCTTCAAGATCCAGGGGTGCCCCAAATGCAGGCCCCCAAGGCTTCTACAACAATCACTCACTGAGGAAACTGTCACCCAATCCAAATTGATTGGCAAACGAAGCATGCAAACCAATACTCATCCAAGCAACAATTGAAGATCAAGGATCACACCTCCCACCGGACCTAGTGCTTCTGGCCCATAGCTGCCCATAGCTGCTAGTGCTTACCATTCAATCTAGGGGCAAGTCCACCTGTCAGTACAAACAAAGGCAAGACCAAAAATAAGCATCAAAGTCATACCATATTGATTGTGTTGCAGCTCAATGGCTTGAACAGGATGCCACTATAAAAATAGCCCAAATTCAATCCCCAATGGATATAGAACCCGTGATGGGTATGTTAGAGAAAGTGTTTGACCTCGCGGAATTGTCTTCCCTGCGTAATAAGAGGGCCTTAACACATGTTGAACAAGCCAAATTGGTTTTGGTTAAGCTTAGAAAGATGCTTCATCCTTGATCAAAATAGAAGCTTCTCACCACTGGCATAACATTTTCATCATTATTCACTAGCCCATACTAGCCTTGTTGCTATTACCACCAATAGACTTGCCACTCACTATTAGCACAACGAGCTTTCCCATTCACTACTTGCTAGCCTTCAAGCCTTATCCTAGCTCTATTTAAATAGGAATGGGGAGGTGACTCTTGGAATTTCCCCCCGAATAAATAATGTCATTTTATTATTATTTCATGACCTTTCACTACCATGAAGATAATTATTTTACATTTCACCCACATAGGCCCATGGCTTAGGGTTCAAGGCTCAACAAAAATACTTCTAAGGTCCACAAACTCACCTTAGGCTTGTGAGTTTGGAAAAGAGCAGCAACAACAACAAGGATAATCAACATCGCCCTCCCCCCACCCTCTTCCACCCCACCCCCCAAGAGCTCTCCCTAATATTGTCTCAAGAAGCCTTTGTGTTTCGTAGCGCAGGACCTAAAGAATTATGTAGCATAGGTTAGGCTCCCAATATCTAACATCAATGTGGGTCCTAATCTATCAAGCATCATTCATAGAACAAAGCAAGTATGCACTTATCAAAGTAAAAAATGATTGATTAATTTCATTATTCATATCAAATGTGCCACTACACCGTACAATGCAAGCCAATCTACATCTTTATGCTTATTCAATAATTGAAGTAAGATTATTCTAAATACATCCAAGTACCATGGAAAAAATTAAGTTATTACATACTTATTTAAAAACCAAGCATTACTCTTTCCTTTGGATGATGCCTATATTTCTTGTTTGAAAAATACTTCTTATATTTACAAAAAAAATTACATCACGCGAAAACAAAAGGCGAAAGGCAACAAGCACAACAATAAAAGTTGAATAGGTACCAGAGTCTAACAACTTGGCATCCTTGATCAACAAAAAAACCTTTTCCCAACCACTGCATATGCACCTCTTGTCTCCACAAAAGACAAAAGGCAAACAAAATAACTAACCAAATTCTCAAAAACATGTTTATAGTGAAGCTTCTAGAGAACAAACAAAGTAGAAATTCTCAAGCAATGCTAAATACCACTAAGAGAAGAACCAACCACATATCCAAATTCACCCAACAACACTACACACCAATGAAGATGCCCCTATAAAATAGCAGACAAATTGGTCTGAATATGCTCCCAACATGACATGGCCGAAGGACAGTCCCATCCGCCCTAAGACAATAAGGACAAAGCCCATCTAAGAAGCCACTCTTAGCTAGGCAGACCTTGAAAGAAAGGCCCAAAGAAGTCACCAACAAGGTGAATACTTGGAGCTTGTAAGACACCATCATCGACCACACATTATGCAATCTCCAAATCCAAAAACTCTCGGCATCAAAAGACACTCACCATGCATTCAACATTGGACCAAGTTGATTGGCGTTGATGAAGAAAGGAATACAATAAGCAAGAATCATAGCTAACAAAGGGGTGCCCAAAACTCCATTCCCAATCCCACCAAAAGAACCTCAACAAATCTATATTCATTTTGAAAAAAAAAACCTATGGGATAGACAAATAATATCCATAATAGTAGATCTATCAAAAGGAGATAGGACATACCCGCAAGCTAAGGCACGTCAATCCTTCCAAGAGCGAGAATTGGCATCCCACAAATCCCTCCACAAAAAAATATATTTCTTACTACATCGACATGCCTGAAAACGAGGGAGATCAACAATACAAGCACCTTAAACCCTCCAACACCAAATTAGCCTTCTAGCCAAATCCCACCCTACTCAATTGCCTAACATCTACCACCTTACCAAACCTACTACATTTCTCCATGTCAAATAGATACTTTTGAAAATGAAAGATCCATTATTTGAAAACTAAGAGGAGCTGAGATGATATCATAATGCCCAAAGCACCCTCTCATTCTAACAACATGCTAAGGCGAGAGTAATCAATGCCTCAAATGAACCTACCAAGGAAAGGACGCCCTCCAAACACTGAACCACCCACGTAGTAGCTAGAATACTCCCTTGAGTCACCATAATCAATCAGCCCAAGACCACCCTCATCTTTGGGCATCATATAGACATCCCAAGGAATCGTGGTAAGACCTTGTACTCCATCGTATTTGGACCATAGTATGAAGTTGAGCCCTACAAGGAAGCCAACAGGATAAATAATAGATATGAGAAGCCTAAAGAATCCAACCCACCACAGTCAACTTAACAACAAAAGAAAGATCCTTGTACTGCCACCAATCCGACATTGCTATCAAGGAAAGACCCATACGAAATGTGATGCCCAAATACCTAACAAAAACATTGGGGAAAACAAAATACAATGTTGTTAGAATCCATCAAAGGGGTTCATCAAGGCCAACCAACCAGAAATCTGTCTTATGATTACTAACAATCGCCCAGAGGCCTCACAAAACACCAACACACAACCTCTAGCACCAACCACCAAATCCCGATCAGCTCGCACAGACTGGATCAAATCATCTGCAAAATGATCGATTGCCATCTGATAGAGACACATCCCTCAAATGACCCTGTAAATGGACAGATTCAAACAAAACCAAGGTCATCTGCTGTGAATAGATAAAGTTAAGGTCCCAAGGGGCACTCTTGTATCATAGATCTGAAGAGGTGAATACAAGCAGTCAGGGTGTTATTCACCAAAACAAACACGGATGCACAAGAAAACAGTATACTAGTCAACCCCACACATCACAAACTAAAAGCCCATACAGGTCAACATATCAGTGATGAATGTCCAATCAATCCAATCATAGGCTTTGCCAAAGTCAATCCTTGAGACGAAAGCTTATTGGCCAGTCTCCCTAGCCCAGTCCATAGCCTCCTGTTGACACACAAATTTGTCCTAGGTCTATTTATGGATAAGGTATGGGAACATGAATATGAATTCGAAATGAATAATGGAGAATGGGCAAAGTAGATTTTACTCGATGAGGAAAGTAGTGCAGTTAATCTCTTGAACAGCAAGGAAACACAACAGCCAAAACTAGGAAGACAACATCCATTAGATAGGATGGTCTGAGCAAAGGACAGGCAGGAAAGGGTGTCTCCATGGGAAATCGAGACATTTTCTTCTGCTACAGGATTGAATGCTCTTCCAGGTCCAAGGGTGAAAATACTTGGGACAAGTTTTCCAACTGCAGCAACAGATCTGTCTATCCCTGATGGGGATACTATATCAGACTTTGGAGAATCTTCAAGATTCCAAAAGATCTTGCAAGGTCAAGAAATGTCACCGTTAAAAAACGCCCTTTAGAATTGATATAAGGATTTGATGAAATATCGAGTATGCGATTCAAAGGCACTGGATACTGAATATGAAGACTCTGGAAGAGTAAGGAGAACAGGGCATGAAGTCTGGCCTCCATCAGGAGGCACTGATATTTACCCGTCCTCAGATTTATCATGTGACAGAAGGAAGTGTGGTTGGTTATATAGACTTGAGATTCCAAGCTCCATAAATTGTCCATCTACAAAGAGCCCAGATACAAACCAACAACAGCTCAGATAATTTACACAACTACAAGACATGGAGAATTCTCTTGCACTAATTTTAAACACTGGAATTTCTACTGCATCATCTTCTTTACTCTCTCCTCTTTTTAAGTCACCATCAGTAAACAATTCACAATCGCATCTGTCTACAATATCCCCAAGATCTGTAGCAAGTGATTCTCGGAAAAGTGATTTATATTGGGATATTTGGCAACCTTTTCCTTCTAGACAGAATCCATTACAAACTGCTAGTGCAATTCCCAAAATGGTGGCCAGATGTAAGGCTTCCTCAACTTCTCCTTGTTTGTCTGAAGATACTGAAGGTGCCTCAGGAGAAGTTAGAATTTCTCCAGATTACCCCTCAAAGGAAGCTATGTATTTCTCTTTCGAGCATCACAATCTTGCTTCATAAACACCTTGTCATCAGTTAAAAGACACTAGCAAAGTGAAAGAAGAGCGAAATTGAAAACTCTTTGGATTTTCCTTGCCTCAGGAATCTGTTTGGGTAGATGATCCTATTAGTAGCATGAAAGATGATGTCAGTTCAGATTGTGGTTTGCACGTGCCATCAGGTGATGGTCTTTTCCAAACATTCTTTACAAGAAGAAATTAATGGCCAATCCAGTTGTATTACCAAATGTTTCTTCTCGAGCCTCAGCAGAATGCTTTAGTGAGGATATTTTGGAACCTGAGTTTTTTTGGAGGTGGCACCAAATTCGCTTTACATGGAAATATTGAATTGCTATTTTTGACATTCCTTGCTTGAAGGAAACGGAAAGCTAGAGGTATGACGGGTCAATAATAATCTAAGACTCTTATTTCAAAAGAGGAGGATGGTAAGTTTTACAGTGGAGATTGCTATGTCATTTTTTTTGCTCACGATTCTGGGGACCGAAAAGAAGATTACTATCTCTGATTCTGGCTGGGGAAGCAGAGCACAGCTGAGGACCGAATGACTGCTGCTCAAGTAGCGAACACAATGGCAAATTCTTTAAAGGAAACTGGAAAAACCGTACAGGAGTGTATTGTTCAAAGAGCCCACTAAATCTATTGTTCTATTCCCAAACATGATAATTTGGAGTGATCGATTGAGTGTCTCTTACATCTCAATCACATGAGTAGAGAAGAGAACGCATGCATCCTTTCATTGTTTCTATTGAAGTTGTCACATATGCCGTGCAAAACGTTGAAACCAACAGTCCAACTATTAAAATCAAACCATACAGCAAATGAAGATTACATATACTCTATGGAGAGGTAACGCATGCAACTGTTGTCTCATAGCAAGTTAAAAGGCATACAAGATTGACGGTTGATGCAAACTAATAGTGCTATAAGTCAACTGGAGTAAAGGCACATGAGCTGACATCATGCACAGGAAGTCAGGGTGCCTAATAAAAGAGGGACAGATCACTGCTATCACATACGAATGGTCTTAAGAGAGAGTTCAACCTACTATATACCTCAAACTGTTTTGACAGTGCATATGGGGCACACTTGGTCTTCACATCAGAAAAGCATGTGAACTGTGGTTGAGAATCATACAAGCTAATACCACTCTAAATCCCAGTCAAGCTACAGTTAACCCACCAGTGAAAGAATGCATGGGGTTGACAGAGTTGGCAGTATAAGTATTCTCCAGTTGAACAGCAGAATGAAGGCGCATGTATCTGTGCATTGACATCTGTAGTTATGTCACTTAAGCAAGTAAAATGGTAACTTAAGTTGAGTATATGATCCAAACCTCAGTTTACTCCACAGCAGCATGCATGAAGGCTACATACAATACAATAGTAAGGCATACTTGTCAAAGAATTACTAGTTTGAACTCAAAAAAGGCACACTCCTAATCTATTTTTAGATCCATGCATGGTGAAGAATAAACAACAGTGATAGCAATAAAAATAAACATCTGCCATTTGCACAGAGTCTCCAATGAAGAAGCAATGCAGGTTCAAGTGTAAACACCTCCCATGTCGAAATCACAATATCTAGAATAAAGAGCCCCTGAACAAAAGCATGTACGCTCCTCGCACACAATCTTCCTGGCTACATCTGTCACCCACAACGCTACATCCTTAGCCATATTTTTTTAACCATGGGAACAACAACCTCCCAAGGGTATATCCAACAGCCCGCAAACCAGATATATAAGACTCAAGTAACCTGTGACCCAGCAAGGGTCAAGACGTCCCGAAGCCCACTGGGGTGAGCCTCTATCCCAGGGGTCACCTACCCTTCGAGCCTTGTCACAACGGGCCAATGAGCAACCATACCCCCGCCGGTTTTGAACCTGTGACCTCCACGAAGATAACACATGTTCTTAACCATTAGGCCCACTTAGGTGCTCAGCCTTGGCCATAATTTTATAAGAGACACTGACCAAGGTTGTAGGACACCACCTACCTATAATTTATGGCAGCGTTCTTTTAAATAAGCTTAATTAAACCCTAAATAAGAGAATCTATCAAACATCCTTCAAAAAGGCCTCAAAAACCAGACAACAGAAATCATTCCCCATAGTGTCCGACATGGCCTTGTAAATTCACAAGGCAAACCATCAACCCCTAGGGATTTCCCATTCTTCGTCAAGGATAGAACTGCAAAAAGATCAACCTTCATAAAGTCCATGTCCAACCTCCCCCAATCTACAATAGAGACTTTATGGGTGACCACTCTATAGCAAACATCCTTGGCAATGACAAGCAAATCCGACAAAAAGTAAGGAAAGAAAATATTCTGAAAATGTTTACTGAACATACCTCGAATCTTAGTTGGATCCTCCTCAAGTGAACCATCAACTTTGTGAAGACCAAGCACCCTATCAATTACCACATTTTTCTTCAATAAATCAAAGAAGAACTTGGATCCCTCATCCCCCTCCTAAATCCATTGCAACATACACACACCCATGTTCCTTTGGTTATGTACACTCTACACACCACCAACTCCAACCACGTTATGTCCTTATTCTCAATCGTAGGCATAAGTTACAAATTGAGTCCGAAAATAATCATACTATATAGTCCATAATCAAATCAAAATATATAATCATCCAATCTTTTGGTTTTTTGGGTGAAGGGAGAGCACTGATACAAAACCAATGAACCCAACTGGTAATGATCAATTTCGGATTGAACCAATCGATTTTGACTAGTTCAAGACTTTTACCAAAATAGTTCAGACCAGAACCAATCATTTCCAATTTGAGGGGCTACTTCTACCTGAAAAGCCCCATAACAGATCTGATTAGCCAATCTAGCCGGTTCTGGTCCAATTTTGATAACATCACCCAACAAGTATTTTTTCCATCTTGCAATGGCATGGAAAATCACTATCTCCTTATTGTACATGGACATCCATCATTCACAAGCATTTTGAATACAACTTTCAAATGCTAGACGAATTCCCTCTTGCATCAAAATAGCCCCAATTCCACATTCAGTAATTAATGGAGTGCCTTGGACTAGGGTTGAAGTCATGCTTTCAATTGTTGGAAGCACTGTTAGTTTTGCTCATCCCAATGGAAAGCATTTATCTTTGTAAGATCTATTAGCAGGTAGGCAATGGTTGAAAAATTCTTGACAAACTACCTATAAAAACTCACTAGGCCTAAAAACTTGTGCAACCTATCAAACATTTCAAAATCTACCAATCTAGGATGCCTTGAATTTTTCCATAATCAACTTGAACACCATCAACTAATATGGCATAATAGCCCAAGAAAGCTATTTGTCCTACTAGTCCGCTTAATAAATAGCTCATCTTTCTTTACAAAAACAACGAAATAGAACATTGATAGACTCTTTGCGCAATAGGAAACCCGCATGGTATACTCTTCGGTGTTAAATATTCCTCATTCCAAACACGGTTTACAGCTTCAGTCATTTATAAACCCTCAACATTTACATTCACATAAACTGCTGAAATAAATGATAACTGGAAACACATTGGAATGTTAACTCAACAACAGCGGAAAAGAACACAGAAAATCATACACATTTGACACAGATATTTTGGGCCCTGCCCCTGGGAAAACCCCGAAGGGAAAACCAGTGAAACAATGATTTGATTATGGCTAATAATGAATCTTACAGTATTCTTGGAACATCTGACTGAGTTCCAATCTTCCACGCAAGAAACCCTTCCTTGCTTCACAGTACTGCATCCCTCCATCTTCACAGCCATCTGCTTCACGATCATCATCTCTCTCACTCCTCTCCTCCACGAGAAGTAAGGATGTCTCACTCACATCCTCTCCTCCATGAGAACAAGAAAGCAAGCCTCTCACACCTCTCCACCCTAAGAAGTGTCTCACTTCTACACAAAGAAGTACTCAAACCCTTCCCCTAGATCTCTTTTTATAATACACTTTAATGATAAAAACCTAACCCTAGATCTCAATGGCCAAGATTAGAACTTGCCTCCCACGATCTAACGGTCACGATATAATCTCTCGTTGAGATCACTTAAATCACTTAAGTGACCTTACTTTACATTATAAAGTCACTTTATCATTAAATACAAAAAGTCACTTTAATTTTATAAACTCACTTTACAAAATTAATATCTAGAGAAACTATATGCATGATAAACACTATGCATAAGCACTGTCTGAGCTACTCTTTTCAACATTCGGAGCATATTAGCCACGTGGAGATATATGTATACCTGCCTGGGAATGGGAAGACTAGGCCAATGATGAGCCCCTTCTTCCCCAGCTGAGACACGGCCCGAACTCCTGAGTAAATCGGAGACAGCAAACTAACCCCACCTGAAACTTATCACTTAGAGGTGCGCTTTCTCGGTTATTAGATGGATAAAATGACCAGAATTGACATAATAAGTTGCCATAGCATTTAAATCAGCAGTTGAAAGAGCAGCACTACGACCAGCATTACCTGGGTCAAAAGTACCAGCCCAAACATAACAACAAGGATCACTAAAACCACTCGTTTACTTCGGCCACTCCTTCGGTAACACTTATTGCATGGATGCGTCATCAACAAGTTAAGCCTCCCGGTATCCCCCCTTTATTTGACCTGCCTTATAATATTATCACCATCGCCACTATCATTGTATATTGCTTCTTTAAACATCACATATGTTATCAAATCTCCTTAACGATGCCACCAATTGAGTTGCACTTAAAACATAAATTAGAGAAATCATGATGCTATATGTAATGCTAGTTTTGTGGTTTAA
Organism: Pseudotsuga menziesii; assembly: GCA_001517045.1. Taxonomy (NCBI): domain Eukaryota; kingdom Viridiplantae; phylum Streptophyta; class Pinopsida; order Pinales; family Pinaceae; genus Pseudotsuga; species Pseudotsuga menziesii. The sequence goes on along the minus strand of LPNX010661480.1, from coordinate 891,688 downwards.
GCAGAGCGAATGGGACAAACCTCTTATTTTCGGCTTTACCCTCCCTCGGAATGGGCTTATAAGGTTTGGTATATATTTTATAAACGCAAAGTACGTATACTAATGGGGACGAGGTTTCAATTGGTTGCTTCACGCCAAGCTCGCTTTGTCCTTTTTTATCCCATGTTTTTTCTTGCCATTGCTTCCCTCAAAGATGGTTCGCGGATAGCTCGGAAGGATTGTTAAAACGAGACAGGTTGTTGGTCACATGCAGTAGGTCACAGAAATATTAATTGTGTGGGCTTCGAAAGGTAAATTGGTCTAAGTGCTGGACCAAGTCAGAATATTTCAGCAAGTGTTGTTTGTAGAACATAGATCCAACAATTCTCTCTCTATGTAAACGCCCGTGCAATGGTCTTGGGGGATAACTAAGTAGGGTAAGGCAATATCTAGAGGGTGGTTAAAAGGAAGGTTGTGAATAGTTTGCACAAACATTAATCCTGTAGGCATCTAAAGTTCATAGCAATAATGTTCAAAGTGCCTAAGCCCTTCCAATCTCCGCTGGGAGTAGTTCCTCAATTCAAGAAGGCAGTTCTTCCCCCGATCCCACACCAAAACTGAGTTGTCCAACAAAAGTAATAAAGTGGGCATAAGCAAGTCCTCCCTCCCAAAATCCATCCATGCAATAAGGGCATGTGTTGAAGTTCGTAGATTCTGGAAGCACTGAACCTTGCTGAACACACTCTCGATGTTGGAGGGGTGCGACAATAGGTCATAATGGTAGTTACTAAGATTCATGAAGTAAGGGTGTTTGGCGAGGAACAAAGGTAGGGGCACATGTCGTCTAGGTCTATAGGTGGGGTAGACGGGTGGTTAGGCGGTCCTAAGTCTCTGAGGTATTCTCATCTTAGGGCAGTAGTCTATAATTCCTAACTAATAACTCTTCAACTGGTACAATATTCATGATAGCGGTACCCTCAATAATTAATAAAGTGGTTGTGAAGGGCATACTCTCATCTACTAACTAAGTAGGGTTATGTAGTATGGTTGGTAAATCTTAAAATAAGGGGAAGAATAAGGCCAAGAACTCGAACCCAAACGCTGGGGGCATCCAACCCAATCAACCTGCCAATACTGGAGGCGATCAGAACACTACGAATAAGGGCAAGGGCCCAAATAATCCTTCATCACAAGGTAAAAGTGCACCAATATGCATGAACAAGCCTTGCGCCATTTGCAATCATTATGACCATTACACCCACCATTGTCCGCTTTTTCCGGGTATACACCACTGGATAGCGTTAGCTGGATCAGGTCTTATCACCAATCCTCCAGTTCAGGGGAACACCCAAGCAATTCCTCCTCCTAACCCACCCCCAGCTGTGTTGCAAAATCCGTTCCCTGTGAAGGGGACGGTATCATCCACTCCAAATACTCAAGCCAACCCAACCGTTGCTTCCAGTTCAGGTAAAACCAATGATCCTTCTATCAAAACCATTTGCATGAACACAACTGAGATCAATCTTCAAACGTGTAACCACCTGTACGGTATGCTTACTGAGATCATGCCTTTAGAGCCCATGGCCCCCAAGATTAGTACTTCCCAACGCTCGCCCAGTAACATGTTACAAAATTAATGACCCAATGCTGACCCTACCCAAAAGGTACCAAAGCCACCGTTATGTGTTTGTCGGCACGAGCAGGTATCTTGCCACAGAGTTTGGCGTTACACATGCCAAACCTGCCTGTCTCTAATGCCAAGATGTTGGGGAATGGGCAGATTCTTAAACAATCAAGGTCAAGGAAGAGCCAGAGTCCAAACCTTCCTATTATTATCACAATAGACTAGTTTGACGCGAGTACTACACCCTTCATCCTTCTCTTCTCTCCAGGGGCAGTAGAGCCGTCACGACAAATGCATGATAATCGAGAGTACTACCTCTACTAGGATAAATAGAACATCCTTTCAATTTTCCTAGCTCATGTTACGTAGAAAACAAAGATCGCATTGACGCCTCTCACTCATTTAGCCACATTTCCTTATCCTTCTAAGTCTTATCTATTTTTCAGAGGAGACTTTCTTCCCTTGTGGAATACTGAAAAATTCCAGTACTACTAGACTACAGCAGAAACCTTTGTTGGTAAACCCTACGATAAACCTGGGCTTGATCTAACGCCAACATCTTTTTTTTTATATTAAATAAATACCTACCAAGGCTATGTACCTACCAGCGCTGCAAATCCGTGTAATCATATCATGTGTCCTACCGAAGAATTCCATCCAGAAAGCTTCCCTCTATTAAAGAAATAAGCTAAATCAAAGTCATTCTTTCAGGCCGAATAGAGTAGTGGAAAGAGCAACCATAAAGGAACGCATGATAAAGATCCTTGGTTGTCATTACGAGTTTTCAAGACTGGGCAAATTCCCCACGGATTTATATCGGCTTTCTTATTTCAAATTAACTAGTTGAACACAAATTGAATCCAGACCTTAGGGTTGAATGGGCTTCCTCACTTTGTCAGGCAAGCAACTATGCCTCTTACCAGACTAAAATGAACAAACCAAATAAAGACCTCTTGAGGCAATATGGGCTTCTGTCTTTTTATGTTCATGCGCAAACAGCCTCAATAGGAGCCTTTTATACAAAAGTGTCTTAGGGCCTAGGTGGTAGTAAGGTTCTAAAACGGTGAACCAAGCGTTTGGTGTGGTGATCTGCAGTCGTGTCTCTTTTGCTTTTTAATTGTGAGAGGGGAGACACAAACCTTTGAGTTAACTCGGTTTACTTTTTATATTAATAGGCAAGTGGATACCTCATGTGTACACGTAAATCCCGAATTACTGCTATAAGGTTGAGGATTGAGTGATGTGTAGTGGGTCTGAATTCGCAATTGAGTCCACTGAGTTCGATCAGTAGAGTAACAGATTTTGTTTTTTGATCCAACTGAGAATAGAAGGGCTTCAGAGTCTGTTCCCAATTCTTACGTGAAAACTATCTGTCGGCGGGAATATAAGTTTTTAAGGGGTATATCGACCGGCGGGTGGTTTGGGATAACTTATGGTGCAAGATGGGGTTATTAGCCAATATTTGCACCTATTCCCGATATATATTAAAGCAACCTTACTTGCCACAGATCTTGCATAATTACATATGTGTTTTATAACCAGTTTGTCAGGTAACCTTTTGTAGTAGTTGAGGTTATCCCTGTCTTAACTAGATGATTAATTGAGATGAACCTAGTTCGAGTCCGGCATATATTGATCAATAAGAATGCTTATAAAAGTAGAAGTAGAGCAAGCCAGAATTAAGCAAGGGGAAACACAGATAAGTCTAGAAGAGTGATTTCGAATGGCAGATGCAAGTAAGAATCCTAGAGGCCACCCAACGAAAGCAAACGGGAGCTGGTCCTACCTTGCTTATCGGGTTGGGTTAGGGCCTTATCTGGGTGTGTATCACTTTCTTTCTAGGCTTGGCTTGGCTGGGCAGTCTTTCTTCTTATTACTGGTACGTGCTCTCTCTACTCGATGGGTATCTTATAAAGTACGTACTAGGTTACCCTAATAAAATGAAGGCATAACTTTATGGAAAGTACTCCACTTTAATCCATCGATAGATAAAATATCAAAGAGCTTTATCAACCTACCATGCCCATCAAATCAAGGAAGGAATCATTGACTGATCAACCTATTGGCAAGAGCAGTAAAGGCATCTGACCAAGTTTATCCCATCGATTCATAGGGTTAGGTAGTGAGGACATGATCCCGCCTATCTAACCTAAATCCTTAACAAATCCTATCTAGATCTAGTTATTAATGCAGGATAATACATTCCATTTGCAGCGGCTTTCTGGGTAAAGGCAAATAAACAGCATAGTAAAGGGATTTCTTATTTAGGTCTAAGTGTAGACCCCCGCTTGGGTGGGAATAGATAAATAAAGGTAATCAGATCTATTAAGTTTTGGCTTGATTGAATCAATTCAAGAAGGCAGCAGTTCCCGACGATCCAACCCGACCCATCCAATAGCTCTATGTGAAGAAAGCCCTTCCCTTCCATCTGATCTAATGTTGTAAGTATAAATAAGACGACAGGCAGTATCCAGTGGTGTATTGTGGTGTGAGGTGAGGCAGTCAGTTAAGCAGTTTTTTATGAGTCCATGGAGTCCTATGGTGAAGACCTATAGAGCCACTGGGCTAGGAAATAATCTTCTTGGCCTGGAAAGAGCTTAAAAATAGATTAAAAAGGAATAGGGATCAAGATGACCTTGAAGGATCCATCAAGGGGATCAAGTGGTGAGAAAACGCACACACATGCCAATTTAAGTGGTTTTAAGCTTTTGAAAGAACCCTAAGATTGCTAGGAGAGCTTGCTTACGGGCCCATCGTTTCATTATTAAGGACTAGCCTCCGGGCATTCTAATTTTAGGTATGCCCTATGGGTCCATAGAGTCAATACTAAGAGGGCCATTAGGAAATAACCATTTCCACTAGTTTATGGGGCAGATGCCATTCTCCCAATCGAACTTGAGTTACCAGTAATGAAGCTTTTGCAAGACATGACGAAGGAGCCAGACAAGATCAACAAAAGTAGTGTAGGAACAAATAGATTATTCCTATAGCAATTTTTCAATAAGAAGGACAAATCTAAAGATTAAAGCCATGAGATCTAGTCCTTCTTTGGGGTAATAGGCATGAAAGGCCTAGAAAGCAAAAAAAATCCTAACAATGACAATTTGTGGCTTGAATTTAATGTTGCACAAAGGTTGTTGTACAAGAGATTGCACAATTTACAGGTGTGTTCTTAACAGCTATTTACTTTCTATAATGCAGTAAAAAAAAGAAATTCCTACAATAAGGAGTGCAGATTGGCTTTGATAGACTCAGAAAATGGCAGGAAGAAGAAAAGGAAGCTTTTGAATCTCTCCCTAATATGACCAAAAGAAGATTGACTTTTTGTGGATAACTTTTACTTCGATGCAATGGGTTCCCACTATAGCTTGCACTTTAGATTAGCTAAATGATTACTCACATCTAGCTTGATAAACTTACCCATCAAATATGGAGTTTATTTTATTGACTTCGTTCTTCCTCAGATGCTAGTGCAGTGCCACAAGGTTTTTACAAACAACCGATATTGAAAGCTCCAGGTTGTTTTATTCATGTTCTCTCAATGTTTATCCACTAATAGCGAGTGTCCATAGCCTTGAAGGAGTCACCCTGGTATCACAGGCCTTTCTCCACTACCAACAAACATATGTAGCCCTGGTGAAGATACCTGCATGTCCCACATGATCTTAAATGCCTTTCCCAAGCCTTTACCTGTTTATTTTCTTTTGATAAAGAGGTGGATGCAAGAACCGCAACCAGCCATTTGAGGACTAGCCCTGACCAATTCTATTCCATATCATGAGCTGAGTGTGTAAGCTCATATGAAAGTAACTAGATAGAGTAGGCTTGGGAGAAGGTCCCCAGCCCAGCCACCCATAGCCAGATAGATCCGGATGGAAATAGAAAGTGCCAGTGCCACCGATCATTCTCTCTATGATAGAGAAACGGACTGTCAATAAGAAAGCTCCATCAAAAGCCTTGGCCTGTGCTCCTTCTCTTCCTCCAAAGCCGACGAGATAGATGTCGCTTACCATAAGGTAAAAAGAGGGATGGTCGAGAGAATATCCTCTCAATTATAAGGAAGCGGAAATCATCTCAGTAAAGTTACAATGCCCTGTAAATGATCAGGAAGCTTATTTCAGCTCAGTCTTAGTCCAATGCCCCTTACTTATCGATTTACTCCCAGGTCTTTATAGGACCTACTGCCCATGTTATCTTTATATATTATATATTAGGTCAGATCTTTCAGTAGGACCTTACCTTACTTGTTGTTTCTAAGATTGGATAAGTTCAATATAATATATATATGTAATAACGAGCGAAATTAAAAATCTTTTAAATAACGAAGTATTTCCCCATCAATAAAATAATAAATAAATATAAAGATAAATAATAAGACGAAGTGGGTGAAGAGGGAATAGGAGCCACACTTAAGTGGGAATATCCGGACCCGTGAACCTCAGCAACAACAGCAGCATAATATAAAGTGCCAATAGGCACGGGAAGCCCCAACCAGTGAATTGAGTCGATCGGGCATCATGCATTGCAACTAGAGTACTGCTATCTATATAGGGGAACCTTAGGCCTGAATCCCGAGATCTGTGGTATGATTATCCCATTGAGATTACTGAGATGTATGATTGTTCCGAGACCTTATGATTGTCCCGAGACCTATTTTACTATTTTACTGTTAAATTGTCTTGTACTGTGGGATTGTCCTGAGACTTACAGAGACTCTATGGTTATCCCCGTAACCTATCAGGACCTATGGTTGTAACCTATGGTTTTTTATCTTGAGCCAATACCTATCATTATTCTAACACCGAAATTATATGGTTATCCCTGGACCTATCGAGACGGAACCTATCATTATTCTGAGACCCATGATCACTCCAAGCTGAGAGCTATTATTATCCTGAGAATTGAGCTATTTCCAACAATACCGTAACCCCTTATTATCAGAGCAATTTATCTTGTGGACAACCCCGTAACACTAGTCGGAAACGTAAACTAGTAACTTATCAATTTCCCCCTATAAAAAAACCTTCTATTCTCCATGGAAGCTTTATATGACCTCACACTACTTGAAATAGTCTTAGTTCTAGTACAATCATGGCTACTTTGTTTCGCTAGGACCATTTGTCCTTGTCGAGCTCCCATCGACATCAACACATTGTCTTCTAGGATCTCCCCTTCTTAATTGTAGTTGAAGTACCTTGGGCTACCATGCCCAAATTACATGGTCAACCTTGGATTGCGCTAAGAGAGACGTCATTTCTCTTTGACCCAATGGGCTCCCCTCCTTTTTTATTCAGTGCTCGAAGTGAGATGAAGTGAGGTATATTATAAATAGCTATATATATTATAGTGAGTATAGTAGGTGGATGGCTAGCTTTAGTAGGAAGGGAGGGGAGGTGGATATATATATATTAGTAGGCAAGCGGGTCCTGACTCGGAAGAAATAATTGGTGACAGAGCTTATAAACCGACAGCAGACAATGGAAGAAGATAAGCAGACTCAAAAGGAGGAAACCAAAGCTATAATTACAGTGTAAGTTTACAAATTCAAAAACCTGCAGGATCAACTCAGACAAATAGAAGGCAAGGCTAAGAGGGAGAGGCACTTCTTAGCGAAAGAAAGTAGGCAGGCCGAAATAAAAGAGAAGAAGGTTTCGGTCAATGAATGAAGATCCCCTTCCTCCCGGGTTGAATTCTTTATTAAATATATTAATTGGAGTTGTTAATACGTATATAATGGACTCCACAGATAGGACTCAACCAACTATCTGAAATGCACTCTTAAGCTCGATCGCCTATATCCAGTAGGTGTCGTAGTCACCAACTGCGAACGAATTTTCTGGGGTTGAGGCAGGCAGAGTTAGTGAACCGTGTAGTGGGAATGGAGTCCAGTTAATGGGATAGTCGAGCGGAAACTAAGTGCAGTAACAGCGCTGGGTGAGTAATAGTAACCTTTATTTATAGATAAATTGAATCCCAAATCTTGAATCGCAGCAACGGAATCATGTCGTATACACAATAAAGCCTCGGGCCTTTTGGCATCGGAAATATGGACCTATTTTCATATATAACTGGGGCCTAGCATATAGTCATAATATTGCATCAGAGAAAGCGAGGAGCAACATTCTTTATGAACGGGATTTCACCCAAGCATTTGACCGATTTAGCTCGCTATTACAAAGCCGGATTTCCGTTTGTTCTAAATAATCTTTTGGTTTTCACTTAAGATCCACTTATAAAAACTCAAGGGCTAACCCTACTCTCCCTTGCAACTTAGAGAAACAGTCCAACAATATGACCTAGGAATGGTTGCCTCAAACACACTGTAATTTCACAAATTGCACCTGATGCTCCAGTTCACTCGATTAGTACTTAGTTAACTCGTACCCAAGCCCCCCATAGACACACACGAGTAAGGAAGAGTCACACTGTGAGTTAGTCACACCTTACCGTTGATACCAATTTAACTCATTGTTGCTTGCCCAACGTTCTGCGCTATCCCTGGCTGGAAATGATGGAAGAGCTTTTCAAAAGTTGCTTGCTTTCCCATTGCCCCCACCACCCACCAGACGAGTGAGATTGAGCCTAGCACGTGAGGTAAGGGGCACTCCAAGGAAAAACTCCCAGACTCACTTATATTCCTTGGTGTAAAGTGTGTTTGCTTCCATAATTGCCAAGACAAGGTCTAGGTAATCAACATGATCTTCTTCCATGATATACTATAATTTGATGTCATCAAAAAAGACTATCACAAACCTTGACACGTACTTACAAAATATTTGGTTCTTTTATGTTTGGGAGGTGGTCAAAGTACTATGTATCCCAAAAGACATCTCTAGAAATTCATAATGTCCTTGGTGACTCTAAAAGGCACTCTTTCCTTGGTCTTGGAGTCAAATAGAGATTTGATAATACCCCAGGTAAAGGTCAATTTTGGAAAAGACTTTCAAACATCCAAAATATCAAACAAGTCATCAACTCTTGGCATTGGAAACTTATTCTTAATTGTTACTTTATTCAGACATATCTAACCAGCAGAAAGACAATAAAATCCATCATTTTTGCAAGCAACCACAACAAGGGAAATATACATACTTCTTGGTATAATGATGCAAGCTTCTACAAGTTCGTCAATTAGCTTCGCAATCCTTGCTTATAGAGTTAGATCGTGACAATATCAATTCACGATAGTATGGCCTTAACATGGCTCAACCTCAATTATATGCTCAAGGCCACTGTTTGGAGGACACTCCCTAGGGAGGTCTTTAAAAACAACTTCATACTTCTAAAGGATTTTCTCTAAATGGCAAGGAGATCAGTTCGGTCACTCCTCTAGTTATGGTTGTATTGTTGTATGTTCTTCCATCCATTGGTGAAGCCTAGTGCAAATCAAGTCTTATGGCAGCCTCCATATGGCAGAACCAAGCAATGAAACCAAAATGACCCTTGATGATGAGTTTGGCTATTTGCTTACAATTTACTATATTTGTCCTTTGGTTCTATGCCCTTAATGATATCTTCAAGGCCATTTTGAAAAATAGGAGGCACTCAATACGGTTTGTGTTGTAAGTGCCAAGAGATATGAGCCAATGAATCCCTAAATTGACATCTACATTGTGGAACACAACTACAGACTAGGTGTACTTATGACTAGGGATACAAATGAAGAATTTCTCAGTAGTGTCTAAATAGAGCTTCAATATTTCAATTGCCTTTTTATTAAGAATGTTCAAAATTCTAACAAGATCAATCAAAATAAGTACCTTACTTTTTGGAATGAACCCGTAAGACTTAAATGCATCTAGGGACCCATCCCAATCATCGCAACAATAAAAACATAAAACTCTTTAGTATTCATGCCCATGTGCAATTGAGCTTCCCATAGTGAGCCCCCGTGATCCTTCAAGACATGTGAGCTATGTTACGGGGAAGCATCCCCCCCTCGTCCCCGCTCTAGAAGCTCACTTCGAACCAAAGCGCTGCGGGAGCTAAGCCGAATCGTGCTCCCTGGATCGCTCTCGATCCGAAGCGAAACCCAGAGCATGCTTCCTGCCCCAAAAACACACTCCCTGCCCTATCCGAAAGCGTTCGCTTCCAGGACGTTTCCTACGTCGCTTCCTATTTCGCTCCCGCTTCGCTTCCTATTTCCCTCCCGCTTTGCTTCCTTGTCGCTTCCTATTTCGCTCCCCCGGGCACTTCCTCTTTTTAACGCTACCCTCGCCCGCAAAAGACAGGAAAAGGGTTTTTGGAGGGAAGAAGGAGAGCTTTGGGGGATAAAGCCCTCTTCTCCTACCTCATTGTCACTTTGCAAGAGAAGAGAAGAGAAGAGGAGAAGAGAAGAGGAGAGGAGAAGGTTGCAGCTTGCCACCATTAGAGAGCGGGAGCCAAAGAGGTAGGTTCTACAACCTTCTAAGTTCTTTGTAAGTTTGTAAATTAAACATTTGTCATTTTCTTTGTGTTAAAATTTTGAAATTTTTTGACCTTTGATTTCTATGATAGTATGAAATTTGAATGCATGGCCTTGGAATATAAATTCTAGAGTCTAGAGTCTAGAATCTAGTGACTAGAATGTACATTGTTAAGAACTTAAATCTCTAGTTCCTCCCTCATTCTATTGAAGGCAACAGGTTAAATCTCTAGTTTCATCTGGCATCAATCATGATGATGGGTTTATGGTTTATTTTGTTGGTTCCATTTGATATTTGGGTGGTGGTGGTTGGAAATCGGAGGAGGAATGAGGAAGAGGATGAAGAAGTGGGAAGTGGCACATACCATGGAGAGGAGGAGGAGGAGGAGGAAGAGGAGGGGAAAGAGGAGGAGGAAAGCCGAAAGAAAACCAAAGAGGACCCCACACCCTTGTGGAAATATGTCACAAGGCAGGCAAGAACTAGAGGGGGTGGAACCACCAAATTTCTTTGCCCCCACTGTAAAAAGACATACACAGGTTCATATACCCGTGTGAGAAGACATCTATGTGGGCAAATGCCATGTGATGAAAGAAAAACTGTAGGAGTTTGTGTTTGCCCAAATGTGGTATCAACACAAAGAGCCATCTATAAAAAGGAAGAATTTGAAGCACAAAACATAACAAAACGATCATCGGATGACCATGACCTTTCATGCTCACCAAGAACTGGAGGCCCATCCACCCAAGGCAGTGGATTCTCTCCCATGCAATCACGTGGCAAGACAATATCAGATTTCCTTGATCAAAGTGGTAGGGATGACATGGATTCAAAAGTGTATCGGTTTCTCTATGCACGTGGCATACCATTCAATGTTCTTCGTTCACCCTATTGGCATGAAATGGTAGAGGCCATCCGCACTTCCCCAGCAAGATACAACAGCCCCAGGTATGACAAAGCTAGAACTGTGGGGCTTGACAAGGAAAAAGCCAAGATCCAAAATTCTTTGGGCAATTCACAAATGCTTGGAATGAGTATGGGGTATCAATTGTATCAGATGGTTGGACCAATGTGAAAGGTAAGCCATTGATAAATGTTCTTGGTGTCTCTGCTACTGGTGCAATCTTCCTTTTGGCACATGAACATCGCAAAACTCCTACTCAAAAACATTGAAGGTATTGGTCCATACAATGTCATCCAAGTCATAACAGATAATGCTGCTAATTGTAAGGCAGCGGGAGCAATCATTGAAGATAAATACCCCAACATATTTTGGTCCGAGTGTATGGTTCACACATTGAACCTTTTGATGCATGACATTATTAAGTTGAAGGAAAATGAATACAAATGGATTGGTGAACTGTACAAAAAGGGTAAGCACATCAGAAGATTTATTACCAACCATAGCAATGCCCATGGCATTTTCCGCACTCACTCAAAGTTAGAGCTACTTAGTATTAAAGATAGCAAAGACTAGATTTGCTAGCTATTACCTCACCTTCAGGCGCCTTTTGAAGGTAAGAGAGGCATTGGCTAGCATGGTATCAAGTGAATCATGGCAAGTCTTGAAAGATAGGGCTACATCCACATCTGACATGCGTGATTTTCAAGAAGTGGAAGACACAGTGCTTGATGGTCAATTTTGGGCAAGTGTCAAGTTTGTTTTGCAGTTCACAAAGCCCATTTATCACATGATTCGGTTTGCGGATACAGATAAGTCGGTAATTTGGGTGGTATATGAGCAGATGGATAGCATGTTGGGCCAGATTGAAGATATTGTTGAATCGAAGGATCCCATCCTGTATGACCATATTCACACACATGTGGTCAAAAGGTGGGATCATCTCAACGTTCCACTGCATGCCTTAGCATATGTATTAACACCAAAATATTATTCTCCATTTTCGTTGGCCAAACCAGCACCTGGGGGTGGGGTTAGGAGAAAGCCCCACACAGATCCAGAGGTACAGGTTGGGTACATGGCTGCTAAAGACAAGTTGGTCCCTAATGAAGAGGAATGTGCCTTATTGCGTAGTGAATTAAGCAAATACCTCAGTGAGATTGGTCCATTTGGTACTTTGCATGCTAGAAAAGATCGAGATAGGGTGCCTCCTATTGAGTGGTGGAACATGTATGGCTCATCATGCCCACACTTGCATAAATTGGCAACCAAAGTGCTTTCACAGGTGGTAAACAATTCCTCTGCAGAAAGGTGTTGGAGCACCTATAACTTCATCCACTCCGTGAAAAGAAACCGATTAAATGAAAATTGGGTAGAAAGCTTGGTTTATGTACATTACAACTTGAGGTTGTTGAATCATTACTGTGAGCGGGACAAAACTGATAGATCATATGTCACTTGGGACAACAATCCGGAGGAGCATAACTTGGAGGATGGAGCCTTAACTTTAGAGCGATTGGAGGAAGAGCTTTTGGGCGATGAGGATGACCATGCAGCAGCAACAACAACAACAATGCCACCACCTCCTTTGCCCCAGGTTCAACTTCACAACCCCCACCTGCATCAATGAGGGGGGGTCATGCAGGACCAAGTCTTGGACGTGGCTCAAGCCGCTCAACATCGGTGGCTACTAGGGATGAAAATCCCGCTCCCTTTGTTCATGGACATAGACAACAGGAAAAGAAATTAGAAATTTCCCGTGGCAAGAGGAAACATCCATAAAATCTACTTTTCTTGTCTTTCTTATTTACAGTACTTTCAAGTTTCTGTTTCGAGAACTTGAGTCATTGACTCTTTTATATTTATTATGGTATATTTTGTGAACGTTACATGGCAATTCAAGTTTGAAGTTTGAAGTTGAACTCTGAAGCTGTAAGGTTGATAACTTGATGTTATGGATAATGGACCTATGTTTGATGAATTCACTAGTATATGATAATTGATTGAATAATTGATGGTTGATGAGTGATGTTATATGGTATTATGATTTATCATGTTATGGTTTATTTCATGTTTTTATGTTTTCCATGACTAATTCAACATTCTACAAGCATTTGTTGACATATATGCATCAAAATATATTAAAAATATATATTATATAAAAAATGCTTCCGGTATATTATATAAAAAACGCTTCCAAACCGGAAGCTTCTAAAAATTTCGCTTCCCACTCCCGCTCCCAAGTAACCTTGCATGTGAGGCCTCTTCTAGATCATTGTCCTCTACATCAACATGCAAATCTTTGTCATGTTAGGTTTTGTCAATGTAGAATGTTTTAGATATGTATCTATTCTCTTGTGATTGAGGCTCTCCACATGCATAGCACTTGCGACCTCTCAATGGGTTAAAAGGGTTAGATCATTATCCATTCCTCGTTCCTTTCCTACTTGTGTCCACATATGACATTCTTTTAAGGATTGGGAGGAATAATTTACAAGTGTTCATCGAGTCTTGCCTAACTAAATACTTGAAATCTCTCTATAAATTACTCAAATGTTAGCTCCTTCTAAATATAGAGCAAGTTGGACCTCATATAGCTCATCCCAATTCCAATTCACCCTTTAAAAAGTCATTTAAATTTTTCAAAAGCATTGATGGTTATAGTAGAGCAAGTTGGACCTCATATGATCATCACAATTTCAATCAAGCCTTTGCAAAAGTCACATGCAAAACTTTCAAAAGCATTCATGGTTGTGGTAGAGCAAGTTGGACCTCATGTGGCTCATCACAATTGCAATCCACACTTTGCAAATAGTCATGTGCAAAAAAATTAAATCATTGACCATTATGGTATTCTTGTCCAACGATATTACTCCCCATGTATGAGTTGCACCTTCCATATATTTCAAGGCTATGTGCACCCCACTTTGATCGCTAGGCACCTTATTGTGATCAAAGGCTATATTAAGATTTATTTTTCACTAATGTTGTTTGAAATCCCTATTTAACATGAAGTGGGGTATCTTTATTTATAAAGTTTGTGAAACCCAAGCATAGTCTTCACATGTATTGTCGTTGAAATCATGTCCTACATTTTTGTCGCCACAAATATTGTTGTTCGATCCATCAAAAGGTGTCTTGTTCCCACCATTTCTTAGTGGTACAACCTTAGGATTTGTTCCTCTATTTTGATGAAGTAAGATGTTACTGATATCTCAACGCATTACCTCTAGCGAATGCATTAAACTGCCAAAGTCTTAGCATAGCCCACTAATTTCCAGTCGCAATTCTATCCTAAAGTTGTCAATTGTGACTTGTTGTTCTTGTCATATTACTTCTGTAAGCCTTTATTTCCTCCACAGCAATCTTAAAACCCCTAGTTTCATTGACCATGTTATCTACCACAAAAAACAAGGAGGTGACCCAGATCTTCTCTAGTGGCGACCCGTCGTCTTTGCTTGTCCAAGGTCATTAACCCTTGTACCACTTAATGTGCCCCATTAAATCTTATACCAATTAACACAAATAACCTAGGTTCAAACCCAATGGGTGTAGATCCCTTGTATATGTGTATGAGGGAAGGTGTTTGTCCTCCTCGAGTTGCTTTCCCTCCATTATCAAAGGAGATTAACACATGTCCAATAAGCCAAATTGGTTTAAGTGAATATTGATAGGATACTTTATCCTTTAAAACAATGCAATAGCAAGAGTAACAAGTAGAAGAACTGCAAATAGAGCCTCATTTCTTATTATAACCACTAGACCACTTTAGTTGCAAATTCACCCAAAATTATGCAAATAACAAAAATTAGAAAGAAAATGTGAACCTTTGTCGATATTAGCATAAAAATGAGTACATGCATACTTGAATAGCACATTCCTTTACCAAAGATACATAAGTTGCACTCTACAAGCCTTGAATACCAAGAGCATTCACTTCCGCCAAGAAAAAAGAATGAGAAATAACCCAAGAATACCTTGGAAAAGGAGATAATGGGTCATTTATAATGTAAGGAGGACACCCCAAAAGCCTAATGGTACAACCTAAGTTACCCTAACCCTTGAATTACCCTAATGGGAACCCATGACTCTTGAGCTACACCAAACAATGACCTAACTTTAAGAAACCTTAACATTCTTGATATTTAAGAAACATGTCACATTAGAGATTGTCGGAATCATCTCCAAATGAACTTTACAAAGGATCATTCTTATTATGACCTTGAATAGAAATGACAATATGTTTTGTAAAACAAGACATGATGCTTATCTTAGCCAAACATTGTGCCATTAACCATAAAGGCAAAAATCTGTGAACAAAGTAACGGAACTAGAGGAGAAACATTGAAAACTCAAAAAGCCCTTCCCTCCCCACCACAAAAAACCCTTCCAGAGGACTTGGTAGTTAACAAAGAAAGGGGGCTTCAACTCTTTTAACTATTTTGTGCTATCTAAATATTGTTTAACTCGAGTCTATTATTCTATCTATTCCACACTATCCTTTGTTTCAACTCCACTAACCCGTGTCTCCTACAATTACATACATCAAGGCTCTTCCCCAACCATTTTTTATTTTCCCTTGTTGAGGATTTTGTTCCAAGCTAACATTACACCCTATCTTTCCAATGGGGCCTTAATTTCAGCCTCATTTCGTCTATATATAGGTACCTATAAGTTAGTGCTTGTCCTCCCTCCTCTCAATGTTAATGACCACCTTCGATAGCTAGACAAGAGAGAAGGTTATAAAATGCACATAAAGGGAATGAGGAAATTAAGTTGTATGTTAGGACTTAGGACTCCTTGAACCCACCCCACACCATTAGAGGGAATAATCATGACCATCCCAAAGCTCCTACAAGGAACTCCTTAAATCCACACCATTAGAGAATAATTATGACCATCCTAAATCTCCTATAAGAAATCCCATTTATGGTTAGTGCCACTTACAACCATATCCACTCTATCCTAGTAGTTGCTCACTAGCAACTCCACGTGCCTCATAATTTCTTAGGCATGTGTTGACTATTGCTAGTGCCTTGCATCCTTCCTTTTAGTAAGAAAAGGATGACAAACAACAACCCTTCCCTCACCCCT
Source organism: Pseudotsuga menziesii (assembly GCA_001517045.1). Taxonomy (NCBI): domain Eukaryota; kingdom Viridiplantae; phylum Streptophyta; class Pinopsida; order Pinales; family Pinaceae; genus Pseudotsuga; species Pseudotsuga menziesii. The sequence continues at coordinate 875,688 of LPNX010661480.1, read as the reverse complement.
AGCTCAAATTTATCATTACCTACAGAAAGCTCTTTTTCTCTGATTAGAGATATATATACATTTGAAGAAATCATGAAAAAGCCATGCAGCATGTAAATAAGGTCTGCATATAACACATGCATATTCATAAAAGCCATGCAATGCTCATAAGTGTAGATAAGATAAGACAAGACTTTATCGATGTCCAATGTATGACCACAAATAGTAGGCCAACGGAACTAAAAGAGTACAAACAGTACAATACATAGTGGCAGTGCAAAAGCAACTCCTAGTAGAGTGTCCATACCACCAATATAGAGGACATTTCTGCACCGTCTAGGGGAAACTCTCATGTCACTAGAAAGAACTATTTACCACCTAGGATAAACTCAATAACTCTTATAACAGATTTCTTTTCAGCTGGTATATTGCTACAAACATGAAAAATCAGACATAAACATGATGGATTTGAACCATAAAAAACCACATTTATTTGCCCCTTTTGGTGTAATAATTTCCAGAGATGAGGATGTGAATGGACAACTTACAAGTTACAACCCTTTATTTATCTCTTAGTGGACTCCCGTGAGCAATTATATAAGCAATAAATGAGCAAGCCTTATAAATAGACCTCCTACATAGTAGTGATGCAGCTAGTACAAACCTTTGAAAAAGTAAGGTGAAAGGAGGTGATGCTACTCTAAATTGCAAAAAGACATAATTTTTCCCTTCCAAGTGGGGAAGACAACATCCAGCAGACTGCTCCAAGTTCGATTCAGTCTTTTTCGTGTGGACAACTATTCTTGGCTGCACTCGGTCTCTTTTCAACCTGTCTATTTCTTGAGAATGAGACTTACGGCCTTTATAGGCACTCCAATGTCTCTTAGATTCTTGGAAGGATATCTAGTAAGATCACATCCAAAACCCTTCACCGTCCTCCTAATTGGCCATGAAATTGTGCTCATTTGGGGCACACTCCTTTTGTCTTTATTTGGATTTGGACTCACTGTAAGTTCTCTTATTCGGCTTATCTTTATTAGGCCCTTTTTCAAAACTTATATAAACCCTTTCCTAAATCCAGACTATTCCTGAATGCCTTGAGGAACATCCAAAACATAAATGTGTCTAAAGACATTTTCTTTGTCAAATTTAAGACTCGGTCTCATCCCCAATAGACGTGACGATATGGCACAACACCAAATTCCAAATGCAGTCAACGACATTAGGTGTTAAATTTTCTTATAAATTATAGCAGTATATCTTAATTGCATTTATCAATAGGATCACTAGAGGATAGACAAAGCACAGAACAATAACACAAGTATGGGAAACCCAATTGGGAAAAACCCAGCAACCTTCGTCTAGAGATGATAATTATGAGATCAAAGTACACTGAAGAAAGAAAAAGAAAAATATGGAAATGCCTTCCAAATATGAAACCCTGAAAATCAGTCTACTTCTGAGCTACTGTGTAACTGTTGTCTTTCCCAAAAAACTGCAAACTGTTGTGTAGCTGTTGCGTTGCTGTTGTGTGCTAAAATGAGGAGGGGCGCCTTCTATTTATACTGTTTTGCCACCCAGAAAATAACTGGGGCCAACTTCACTTGGGGGTGCAATAAATAATTTTATATTTTATTTATTCTTTTATTGCTGGCTTTTCTCCCCAAGGATTACATTGTTCTTTCTAGGGTTTAGATGAATAATTACAACAAGTTCAACTCTCGAAGGAGGACAATAAGAATAGCTTCTGAAGTTACACAAACTCCAACACTCCCTCTCAACAAGGAAGATATTCTTCGGTCTTCATCAGCATCATCATCATCTTGGTTTCATCTGTACATCTATCCTATCTCCATCATCTCTAAACATACTGAAGGTTGTCTTTGTAAATTTGTTCTATCCGGATGTCTAAGAGAGAATCTTCTGCTACCTATCCATCTCTACTACCAATGGAATACTTCCATACCTAACTAGAGATCCCGGATGAGCACACGTACAAGACCGTCTACTACCTGTTAGTCTAATATGTCGATGGGGTACACCCATACCTGGCTGAGAACCTGAACGAGTAGATGTACCCATGCAATCACACGACCATCCACTACCTGTCCAACTCATCTGCCGATGGGATTACTCCCATACCTGGCTGAGCACCTGGATGAGCAGAGGCACCTGTGTGAAACCAATCATCTACTACCTGTCCGTCTCATCTGCCAATGGGATTCCTCCCATACCTGGCTGAGACCCTGGACAAGCAAAAGTACCTGGGTGAACCCGACCATCTACTGCATGTCCGTCTCATCTACCGATGGGATTTCTCCCATACCTGGCTGAAAACCTCGACGAGTAGAGGTACCTGGGTGAAAGTATGGTAAATGTCTCTCAATCATCTCTCCCTCTCAAGGAGGGATACCTTCTCTTCTATTCCAAGTCTTCCGCAAAGGTATTCAAGCTTCATCCTGCGAAGAGGCTTGGTGTGAACATCTGCAATCTGGTCATCTGTCGAAATATACTGGAGCTCGACCAAACCTTTCTGCACCATACTATCTATGAAGTGATATTGAGTCTCTGTGTGCTTCAACTTGTCATGAAATACAGGATTCACTAACATCTGCACACAACTCTAGTTATCTCAGTGAATCACAGTTGGCTCTAGAATCTGGCCAACAATCCTGCAAGAAGTTTACGAAGCCAAACTGCTTCCCTAGCTGTTGAACTAGCAGTCATATACTCAGTCTCTACAGCACTGAGAGCTACTGAGTTCTGCTTCCTATTGTACTAGGAAATCACTGCAGAACTCAAACTGAAAACAACATCCTGAAATACTCTTCCTATCTGTACTGCATCCGAACCAATCTGAGTCTGTAAACCCTTGCAATCTTAAATCACAATCTGAATCATATCGTAGACCATATCCCACAGTGCCATGCAAGTATCTGAGTACATGTTTTGCAACAATCCAGTGAATCTGCCTCGGTTTGCACATGAACTGACTAAGAGCATTCACAGCAAAACAAATGTCTGGTCTAGTGTTCGTCAGATACATCAAGGACCCGATCAACTGGCAATACATGGTGAGATCAATCAAATTTGAATATGAAGCAAAATCCCTCAACTTCTTCAAATTTGCATCCATCGGAGTAGCTATGGACTTGCAGTCCAACATTCTAAATCTCTTCAGCATATCCATGGTGTAATTTCCTTGACCTAAGAAAATCTTCTTCTGTCTTTATCATACTCCTAATCCCAAGAAGTAATGTGTCAACAATATCATTGAGAAAGGTTGTCTTGGCATCCATCTGATACAACTTCCATCCCATTGCTGAAATAGTAATAACCGATCTGGTGGAAGCATATCGAGCCATAGGAGCAAATGTCTCATCATAATCAACTCCCTCTTTCTGAGAGAGCCCTCTAGCAACAAATCTGGCCTCCCATCTACTCCATGCGGAACTTCATGCTCCTCTGCATTCTGCAAAATCTGTCGTGCCCATCTAAGTCTTTTCTGGCTTACTGCTATATCTGTGGAAGCATCATCTTGCTCAACTGGATCAATGGAACTGATTGATTTATTCATTTCTTCAGACTCCCTCTTAATGTTTGGAGGGGATATGATCTCATCTCTTCATCGTCATTGATCTCCATATCTGATCCTCTTCTTTTTCGAATAGCCATTTCTTCTTCAAAAGGTTACATCCCGACTGACTTCAATTTGCCTCGATACAAGGATGTATATTTTGTCAGCCTTTGAGGACTTGCAATATCCCACGAATGTTCCCAACTTGCCTGAAGGTTCTAACTTGAGCACATGAATGTAGACTGGAAAGTAATTGTCCATCTTGGTGACGACCAGATTCATCAAGGATCCTTCGATTGTCTTGTTCGAATCACGACATCAGTGTCGCCAAGTTTCTATCATGTGTAATATATTAGAATGCTTGTCTTTGAGAGATAACTCCCTCTATCTCTCAAAAGTCGGTTGAGTAAATCTTGTTGAAGCAGCATATAGACCGACATTCGTAGAAGCTTTCTGCTTCTGATCACCAAATCTCTGCATGAGATTATTCTAGGTTTGCGAGTCATAATACATGCTTCTAGAGGCTTTATGCTTCCGTTCCATCAGTATATCAATGGGATCGCTTGCCCTTGTAGATCATGGCATTCCCTACAAGTCAAATCCCGTCAAATTGTTAGCAATGTTTCATAATCAATGTATTAACAAAATATTGTAGGCAACCTTTTAGTCAATGCTTCAACACAACACACGTAAGGCCATTATCTGGATGCTTATGGTCTCCATTATAGCGTACCGTTAAGAGTGTGTACTACTCCAAGTATGTTATAAAGGAGTTGTCATCCTTGATGGGTTGTGTAGCATGACAGGCTATTTAAACAATCATGTGTATAACAAATACTAGATGAGCCTACTTGTCAACTACCTGAAATGCAGATCTGTGTAGAACATATTCAAAAACAACCAGATCTAATCTACTAGAGCATGTAAAATAAAATACTTATCTTTTGTAGTTGTGTGGGTGCACTCCCACCGTCAGGGTCCACTGGTCTTCATATGCTTGCTTGACGATCATCACACTTTGGATCTTCATATCATTTTTTAGAAGAAGAACTCCGAACAATCATCATTCCTTGGCTCCTTATGAGGAGGGTCTTCTTCTACATCAGTAATTGAAGCTTCATGCTTCCTTTTGTGAGAACTTCGACAGCTACTGGCATAATGACCGTATTTCTGGCCCCTGTAGCATTGGATCTGAGATAGATCCTTCTTTTGTTTCTTCTGATCTAGGGGAGGGCTTGATCTCTTGTCTTGATGCTTGTGAATGTACGGTTTCCTTCCCCTTTCCTTGCCTTTCTTGGTATGTGATACGAACACTTGATTTTCCTCAGGTTGAGTACCATGAAATCTTTGGCGTGCTGCAATTCTTGTTTCTTAATTTTTTGCATGCTGCCCATAGCTTATCAAATTTGGGCAACTTGGTTTGACCACTTCTAGTATGGATGAAAGACTCCCAAGATGGTGGTAGACCATTTAAGGTGGTCATGACAAGATCTTTTTCTTCAAGATTGTCTCCACTGGACTTTCGCTTGTCCCAGAGCTCAATGATCCTCATGAAATATGAGGCAATATCCTCGGACTTCGTCATCTTCATATTCGACAGTTGATTCCTCAATGTGAGTCACATTGATGCTAATGTGTTCAAATAACTTCTTTAGGGTTTTGAACATCCTTCTCGCCGTCGATTTTTTTGAGATCTAAGCAACCAAGTGATCTCTAACTGAGTCCACTAAAATTCTCCTAGCTTTGGCATCATCCTTTCTCCAGCAAGGTTTGTCTTCTTCGACTTCTGAATCTGGGACCTTTGCCTGTACACACTATAATAGGTCATTCTCTTCTAGTTGAAGAAGAACCCTAGACTTCCAGGGGATGAAATTGGAAGCCCCTTCCAAACGATCTTCAACCTTCATGTTGATCATCTTGACTGCAGATCTTGGTCTGAAGTTGATCTTTTGCAGTGTTGGTTTTCTGGTTCGGGGTCAAATTAAGGTATGACTTTCTCGAAGTTTTACCCAACCAAAAATTTCGATCTTGGTCTCTAAATTTCGATTTTAAGGAGGAGAACAATCCTATGTTGGGCTCACTCAAAAATTCCACTTCTGTGAAAAGCCCTAATTTTCCGCAGTAGTGACAAGCCAAAACTGAAAATGCTCAGAATCCAATTATGCTTTGACAGAAAGATGCACCTTCCTTAGAGCGAAATTCTCAAGACTCTTTTCCTGCCAAAAGGTTGGATGAAGACCTTGAAAGATGAAACCCTAGTTTCGACAGGTTGTCATCAGAGTTCTGACAATGGCTTCTTCTAGTATTGCTCTGATACCATGTTAAATTTTCTTATAAATTATAGCAATATATCTTAATTGCATTTATCAATAGGATCACTAGAAGATAGACAAAGCACAGAACAATAACACAAGTATTTTTCACCTGGGAAACCCAATTGGGAAAAACCCAGCAACCTTTGTCTAGAGATGATAATTATGAGATCAAAGTACAATGAAGAAAGAAAAGAAAATATGGAAATGCCTTCCAAATATGAAACCCTGAAAATCAGTCTACTTCTGAGCTGTTGTGTAACTGTTGTCTTTCCCAGAAAACTACGAACTGCTGTGCTGAAATGAGGAGGGGCGCCTTTTATTTATACCGATTTGCCACCCAAAAAATAACTAGGGCCGACTTCACTTGGGGGTGCAATAAATAATTTTATATTTTATTATTTTATTTATTCTTTTATTGATGCCTTTTCTCCCCAAGGATTACATTGTTCTTTCTAGGGTTTAGATGAATAATTACAACAAGTTCAACTCCCGAAGTAGGACAATAAGAATAGCTTCTGAAGTTGCACAAACTCCAACATTAGGAACATAGCTATATAAGATCCAAAGGCTGCTATGACTTATTTGAGAGGCAAGACACCTACACATTTGGTTCTGACTGCTCCAATCAACCCTTCCAAGAGTTGGTCCTTAGCCAGCGTTACTGGGCTGGTCCTCAATGAAAGGCAAAAGATGTCCTGAATGCTAGACTTGCCGGTTGGCATAACCTCACCTGAGATATGAGGACTTTTGGCTCAGCCAGGCAAAGGCAACCAATACAAAAGGCACAATGTCCAATTAAAAGATACTAGGCATACGATTGGTCAACAAGCACAATAGGTTATAGGTTAATAAATAATGTTATTGTCCACCTTAGTTTATGATCATGATTGTATAGCTGTAAGCCTCGACTATATTTGTTATGATTATTATTACAAAACAATTGTTTATGATATTATAATTAATCATTTAGGTCCATTATATGTCCTTCCCTCTTGAGATGCCTCTTCATCAAAGCATAGTTGAATCAGTGGATTCATCTTGTTCACAAATGTCATGTTTGTTTTCTAAATTGCATCAATTCCATTGGACAGTTTTGTAATATGCACAGCTTTGCGACTAATGCACTGTTAGAAAAGTAAATTTCTTGTTAAAAGGATTTCATTTGTTATTCCCATTCCTATGCCCGTTTCTAGATAACTACTGTCTTACCCAAGGAATTCATCATAACGATCCAAAGCAGTACACATGCAATTAAATACTCCAATTAATAATTTTTGGTTCATTTGCAAGAATTCTATATAGTTCGATGTGATTAACACGAAAATTTGGTATTCCCATTGAGCCTATTGTCTAGGTATTTACAACTCCTAATAGACGTTATTTGACATAAAAAGAATTTATCATGGCATCAAGGGAGTATGCATGCAATCAAATACTCCTGTTGATAAATGTTGGCTCATTTGCAAGATTTTTAAATAGTTCAAAGCAATTTAACTTGAAAATGCACTATTCCCCTTGAGTCTATTGTCTACTAGGAATTTAGCGACTGCTATGATAGAGTCATTAGTTGGCATTGTGGCTTATTTTTTCACCATTGGTATCTTTTTATCCTTTACTCTGTTTTTATTTTCTTCTAAAAGCAAACCTTAATATGTTTGCCAAAAAGCTGGTTATTTTCTTAAGTCTTTATTGTTCTTTTGCCAAGACAGCGTACACGATTGTTATTTTGTATTCAAAGAATGAGAACTAATTTCCAATTGTTTAACGATTAAATCTTTTATTTGTTTTTCAGGTGTTTTCTTTCTTCAAATCTTCATGCAGTTCTGCCAACATTTGATTTTGAAGAGAATAACTTCTTTGTATCTCCAGGACATTCACTTAGGGGTTTACATAATTCCCACAAATTCTTATTACTGTTGAGATAATATAACATATCTTGTTGTGATAACACTCATCATCAACCAAGCCCACACGGGTGTGGCTCATTGGTGGTTCAGTTGTTATGAATTCACTTGTTGTAAATTGGAGGTCACAAGTTTAAATCCCACCCGGATTTACCTATGTCCCATGTCTTGCGGCAAGTGTGGGGCACCTAGGGGTATAGTGGTAGCAGGATGGATCCCTGGACCCTGTGTCACGCGAGTACCAGCCCAGCTCCAGTTGTCGATTCCCCTAGTTACAAAATTTAAAATTTTAAAAACACTCATCATCGACCATTTATTTAATTCACGTCCTCTTTGCAATAAAAACCATGATGACCTTTGTAAATTTCCTTAAAACTCAATCTTGAGCTACACGGTATATTTTAATTTTATAACTAATAACCAGACACGAGTCTCTTTACTAGTAATGCAATGGAAAATAAATACTAAGAAACATATAACAATAATCACATCAATAGAGACACAATATTTTTGGGTATGGAAACCCCTGGAAAAACCCAAGATGGGAAAACCAGTGCAGCAATCAGATAAGAAATTTTATTATGAAGATATAGAACACATACAATCTAGTAGATCGATTCACCCAACCTGGCAAAATCGAACCTCTGCGAATCATTGATAAAACCCAGCAAATCAATACGGCCCCTCCTGCGCAGTTGTACGGCCCTCTGTGTCAGCGGTACGATCCTTCGTCAGTTGTATGGAATCCGTACTGCTGTTGTGCTGCCTCTACCTGATGTGTACGGCCTCCCTCTCGACAAACTTGTACGGCCCTATGGTCTGCCTGATCAGTGTGTGAATCCTTCGGATGAATGCTCCTTTGTCTTCTCTACAAACTTCTTCCTCTAACTTCTCTATTTGTCTGTGTGTGTGTCATCTCCATCAAATCTTCTTTTAACTCAATGGACAAGCGAAAACCCTAACCCTCACTATGGATCAATGGATGAGATCAATGGCCAAGATTAGATTAGCCATCACTTAAATTATTTTCACTTTAACTTTATAAAAAGTGACTCGATTAAGTCAATTAATAATTAGATCACTTAATGTACTTTTCCTAAGTCTAAACTTTGGAAAATCACATTAATACATTTGGTTTCTTGCTTTATGTCTTCTAGCATGCAAGGACACATGCAATGATAGAAGACCTTCCTTGTTGCCACTTTCTAACAACCTTACCTAGAGAAGTAATATATATATATAGAGCAAGAGAGAGAGAGCACTTTATCAAGGAGATCTTTCTAAATTGCTCATTCCTAGATTCCTAGCATGGACTCTTGGTGTGATGACTTTCTTGGTGAGCTCTCTCAAAATATTTCAAACGTCCTTTACCTTCCCCAACATGAGGACTCTAGTATCAACTATATATCAACTAGTGAGGTTGAACCAATTACAGGCTCCCTCTTCAAAAACCCCACCCAAGATCTGATGTTCCCATTGATTAATAATATGCAGGAGTCATGTGTGATATCTTCGAAGACAAATGCATCAAAAGGTGGGCTAGCAAATATAAGGGTCGAATCAAGAGGCAAGGTTGCCTCATTTAGTTCTAGGATAGATCAATAGGGTTTTTTGGTCAATTATAGTGGAGTTAAGGCATCTTCGATTGGCTCTTTGGTTCCTCTTAGCAGCTTCGTTGCATCAACTTCAACCCTATGTTCTTTGTCTGCTTCAATAGAGCAAGCCACCTCAATTAGTCAACATTCACAATCTTTCAAGTCAACAAGCTGCAATACTTCTACAAGTAAGAAAATGAGATTTATTCTTTTCGATTCCCCACCTAGCTCTCGCATAAGGGAAGATAAGCATTGAGCTCTTTGGTAAGGCTATCTTGTGCAAACTCCTGTTATGTAGACCTTCCATGCAATCCCTTGACTTTTGTAAATGACCCTAGCATCATGTGTCATAGATAGTTTATTCATGTTACGTTCATGATTGATGTATCCATAGCATTAGTTGACTCTAGATTTGGTTTTTGGTCAATTTTGTATATTTTCTTGTGGGCTTTTTGGACCCATCTTGTGGTAGAGAAATCCAAGTCGAAAAGAGACAAAGTATCTTTAAGCTTGTGCGCATACCACGGGGCTTTGGTTAGCTCCTAACTTCACACTTGATTGATGCACTAATTGCATGGTTATATGATTTTTGAGAATTCATTGTAATAACGTGAATATTTTCCCTAGGAAAAAAATATTGAAAGAGACGAATAACCTTTTGTAATAATATATGCACATGTCACAACAATAATAAAGCGTGGAATATTATACAAATAAAATATTATATGATGATATTTTATGAGATATTAATAGGAATTCTAATATAATAATAAGTGTTCCATACAAAACTAAATTAAAATGGACATAAAATTTTATTAAAAAAGAGTAAACTCAAGTTATATGGAGAGCGAAAAAGATCAAAAAAGTTGGTTCATGGTGCATTGGAACTAGTCTGATGGAAGAGGGGTCGAAGGGTTATCTAAAAACCCTAGATAGGTTTGAAGTTGAGGAAGAACTAGCGGATTTTGGGTTCGATCTAGTATCTATTGTAATGAACAAAAATATATATAATAAATAAACACTAAATAACTACTAATAATTAAATAACTCTTAATGAAGAGTGTAACAAATATAAAATAATATATTAATTTAATTATAGTTATTAATTACTAAGTGAAAGGGTGTAACCTTTCACTACACATGCTCAAGCCTATAAAGGCGAGCCTCAATGTAAAATCATATCATCATATCTATTTTATCAACTCATGGATTATTTATATTTTAAAAAGTGGAAGTTCGAGAAGTTCTAGTAAACGGTATTTTAACGTTACATCTACCTCAACGCAACTAGCTTTTCACCACAACAGTACACCTACAAGCACTTCTTGCGTTGTTGACCTCACTTCTTTTGTTACTTTCAAGAGTGGGGGGACGACTACGGAGTCTATCTCAATCTCTCAAGAGGCTCTTAAGATGGATTCAACGACAATCATAAGGATTTGTCAGGCTGCAGAAAACGTTACCAATGCACCTAGCTTTGTGCCCCTCAATATCATATCTCACACGGAGGATCTTGTACACACATTAGGTGTAGAAGGGAGGACTTTCAAGGCTAGTTATGGCCATTACTTTTTGTCTATAGAGGATTTCAAAGGAGACTTACTTCAAGGTAGGTGCTCTAGTCATGAACCTACACAAATGACTCGTCAGAGATCTCAACATTTGATTATGCACCCAAGGTAGTTGAGGCACCAGACTTAGGTTTTGATGGAAGGGCTCTAGACTTGGGTTGTTTATCTGGGATGACTCTCCCTCTTGAAGGTGGTAGATCGAGAAAGGCTTCTAGTAGGGCAAAAGGTAGTGGCTCAGGTCCAAAGAAAAAACGTAAGGTGATCAAGAAGAAGGCAAGGCCAGACAAAATCACTGTGGGGGTGGATATCAGTGTGGGAAACACTATGGAATTTGTTGGAAAAGTCCTCTTGGGTCGACTTATGTGGGTGAGAATTGCGGAGCCCTCACTCAAGCTCTGGATGCAAAAGATCTAGGTGCCAATACTAGGTTATAGCCTAGTCTATTAGTTTATGACAAGGGGTTGGCTTGGCTTCAAATTTCAATTGGAGGAAGACACTGTAAGAATCCTTAATGGTAGGTGGTTCTGGAGTTCTTGTTCACTTACTTTGAATCTCTAGCATCCTTGTTTTGATCTGCATAGAAAGGTTTCTCATCGTGTGTCGATCTAGGTCAAAGTTCTTGCTTTGCCACTCGAACTACGGAAGGACAAATTCTTGATAAATTTAGGGAACTTCTTAGGCAAATCTGCTTATGTGGATCCTTCATACAAATACTATCAAGAAAGGGGGGTGGCTAAAATCTTGGTAAATTTAAATATCCTTGAAGGTCTGACAAATAGTGTTGAACTTGAGGTTGGTGGTTTTAATTTTTAGTAGCCTTTGGATTATGTGAATGTTCCCTTTCAGTGCATACGATGTCATGCTTATGGGCACACTTTTGAAGAGTTTTCCAAGGGGTTTAAGAAGGGAGGTTTGGAGGAGAAAGAGTGATGGACTCTCTCACCTGGCTATCACTGACTCATCGAAGGATATTTCCCGGTCGTCGAAGGAACCTTTGGGTCCTTCTCACTAAGGGATGCAACAACCACTTGAGGAAGGGGAACACAAGAATTGAGTGGGAGCTTTGGATCCTATGTTAGAAATGTCGAATTTAGAACCTTAGTACATTTCAGGTGGATGCTTTGATTGGGAAGAATATATATTGTCCTAAGGGTCTTGGGTCCGAGGGGGTGGATACTCCTGAGGGTGAGAATATTGACAATTTCAATCTCAGCTTTGTTCCTATCGATCTGGGTCTGAGGCTAGCCAATCATTTTAGGGGATTCGATAAGGGTTTATCATCCAACACCCTTTCACCTATTCTATAGGAGAATTTGTATGACAAAAGTGAAGCAACGATGGTCTCAGTTCATCCCCCGGCTTAAAACAAATTGATGGTAACTCACCATTTAACTACCAACGAAGGAACGAACACCCTGAGGGAGGATGCACCTACTTCTTAAGGTAAGTTCACTACTGATTTGGGCTCTACCTTTTCAATTTTGGGTCTAATACTATAGCTATTGGGAAAGAAGGGGTAATAGTCAAGGAGCGTCTGACATGGACTATGGACTTCTCTATGAGTCGTTCATGGAGTCTCCCCAGTTTGACTCTGACAAGTGAAGAGTCATATTCCATCTTGCTCATATTTATCAATCTCGTCCTTTTCTCTAATAGTAGTCAAAAGGATGTTTCCCGATACAAGTTAAACTCCCTGGGTTCATCTTCTTAGGGTCATGTTGTTCCCTGTGCTCTAAGGTCTAAAGGTAAGTTACCACATGCCAAGGAGACCATAGTTGGTGGTTGAAGAGTAATTTCTAAGGTTGAAGGAAGATTTAATAGACCTGGTCGAAAATCCTTCTTAAATCATGCTCAATCTAAAGCAGTGGCTGAGAAAATTTCTAGGAAGCAAATGTCTAGTATAAGGACACTTGGAGACAATAAGCGCTTTTCGGGGAGTGGGTGATGAAGATTTTGCTCTTGAATTCAAGGGGACTGGACAATCCCTTGATAATTTTGGCCCTTCACCGGTTGGTGGAGAAGGAGGAACTTGAAATTTTTTAATCCAAGAACTGATGTGCAAGGGGTCCTTAGTTTTAGATAGATTGAAGTTTGTACTTAATTCAAGGGGATTGGACAATCCCTCGCTAATTTTGGCCCTTCATCAGTTGGTGGGGAAGGAGGAACCAAAAAAAAAATTGATCCAACTAATGTGTAAGGGGTCCTTGGTTTTAGATAGATTGAAGTCTATGTTTAAACATTGGGAGTTTGCCTAGGTGGATGCAGTTGGATTATCGAGAGGTTTTCTTACTAGTTGAAGAAAACATATTCCACTAATAAATTGCCTCTCTATGCACTCAAGTTTGTGTATTGTTTTCAAGATGGAGGAATTGGATCTACAATTCTCGATGGCAAATGTGTATGAGACATATTTGTAGAGGCAGAAATTTTGGAGTAAATTTATTGCTCTACAAGTGTTTAAAGAGAACTTTTTAGTTATTGGAGAAGATTTAAATTTTATGATGAGCAGCGAGGAGATCTAGGGATCACAAGCAACACTAGATCCGCTTGCATAGTACTTTCTCCATATGATTGAACAGGGGGGATTAGTGGATGTGGCAATGTTATCCGCACCCACCTCCCCATATAGAACTAACCCCCCAACTATCTCTTTTCTATTCACAGAAGTTTCTTTTTTTGTGGTAGGTAGGAGCACCTCTCCTTTACTTTCTATTATTTCAAAAGGGGAGGCAGGGCAAAAGGGAAGGATAACCAGCTGCTTGTCCAGGGAAAGGGATGAGAGCAGCAAGCACTCGCACAACCCCAACTTTTATAAGTGCAGAATCCAACTACTTCAATACTCCGTACCTTCTGACTTTTAGGGAAAACCTGCTTATGCCTACTTGATGAATTAATGGAATGCCTTTGGTTGGATAGCACCAAATTCATTCAATTGCATCTACTAATTAATAATAGGGGGAGTCCCGGTAACGCTGACTGTAACCGAACAATAAGAATGGGCTTATTTCTCAGTTCGAGAAACATCGTACCCAGTACATACCTCTCAAACGCAAACTAGCAAGTTGGATCAACCGGTTGACCCTAGGACCTGGAACCTGACTAGAATAGGACAAAAATCGAGAAAAAAACGGATCAAAAAAACGATTGAGCAAAATACATAAAATACTCATATTTTCAATATACGAGAGAGAGAGAGAGAGAGTGTGTGTGTGTGTGTGTGTGTGCATCCATGTGAATTCAAACCATTATACACAAATATGCAAAGTTTCTCATGTATATAGCAAGTAAGAGTGTAGAAAGTTCAATATAATTATGTGTATACTATATATAGCATTTGGAGCTATGGAAATCATTTGTTGTTAAAAATAAATTAAATGCATACCCTAGGGGTAGACAAACTTAAAAGTGACAATGCACAAATACATCACAGTCTAGACTCTAAATTCATACTGTGTAACACTATAACAAATGGAATGAAGGTAAGAACATACAATCTACAATGGGCCCTTGCTCTGCAAAAAGAAGTCAGAAGTCAAAACACTTACAAAAACAATCTAACCAGGTTCCAACAACAGTCACAAACCACTGCAATATAGATTCCAATGTCGATTCAGATCATAGACTATTGGAATACTTAGTACTTACGGATGGTTGAGCACTAGCAACAAGCTATAAGTTGAGAAACAGCGCCAAACCTCAAGCGTACCTCCTCACAACAATGCCACACCGCACGATCCGCAACTTTGTACCACAGTCCAAAATTAAAATGCCCTACCACAGTAAGTCGATGTGTCTTCAATTTTAGAGTTTTTTATTTAAAAAAATTCAAATGCGTGTTACTGTGGAATCGGTTGGTTCCATACAGAACACGATCAATTTGAGAATACTAATCGGTTTCATACTTGTGGAAACCAACCAATTCCGTACAAAACTGGCCAAAAACAGTTTGACAACAACGGTTGGCCCAGAAATGTCCTCAACCCGGTTGGACCGACCGATTTTACCAGTTCCGGGTCGGTTTTGATAACACTGGGATGTGGAACCTGTGGTGAAGACTCCTACTTAGAGTAACAACCATTCTGGTCATGCAGAGATTTCCAAGCAGCTAGATCATTTTCTCCTTTCTAAACGGTTACTACGATATGTTGGGAGGGCTAGGACTTGGGTGTCCTCCGTTGGTGTTTCATATCACAGCCCAATATTTATCCATCTGGATATGAATGAGCATAAACAATAGGCTCCCTTTAAGTTCAACCCATGTTGGTCGTGAGAGCCGAAGTTTAAGGACATAATTATGAACGGGTGGGATAGGTATAACCCAATCTTGGAATTATCTCCTAGTTGCCAATTTGTTGATTCGTTAAAGAAGATGAAGAGATTGATAGTGGACTAGTCCGTTCAAAGATTTTGTGAAAGGGATGGGTTATTTTAAGGAGATTGAATAGATTTATGGGGAGAACTTAGCAAGGATATTTACAGATAAAGATCAGAGGCGGGTATCATAGTTGGAAGGAAGAAGGATAAACCTTCTCTGGGACCAAGAGTCAAAATGGAGGATGAAGAGCAGAGCAATCTGGCTCACCCTCAAGGATGAAAATACAAAATATTTTCATAGATTTGCCAGTCAAAGGAAAAGCCATAATTCAATATGGGAAATCCAATCACCAAATGGGTCAAAGGAAAGAGGGTTTAATGCTTTGGCTATATTAGTGGTTCAACATTTTTCAAGTATTTACAAGGAGCCTAAATCGGCTAATGTCAAAAAAATTGAGAAAGTTTGCTCTTATTTTCCAAGGATGGTGGAGCCAAAAGACAATCATGGGCTATTTGCGTCGATTTCTACTGAGGAGTTGGAAGGTATCATGCATAGATTCCAAAAGGATAAGAGTTTGGATTCATAGGATTGGACGATTGAATTCTTCATTGGCTTCTTTGACCTATTAGGGGAGGATCTTTTGAAGGTGGTGCAAGAAGTTCGACGACCAAGGAGGGTACTTCCATGTTTCAATTCGACTTTTATTGCCCTTATTCCGATGGTAGACCATCCTAAATATTATGGGGGCTTTTGGCCTATTTCCCTTGGCAATATGGTTTACAAAATCATAGATAAGATTATTGTAGTTTGCCTCAAGCTGATGTTATAAGGTTATATTTCCCATAAACAATTTGGCTTCTTGGAGGATTCGCAGATTCACGATGCGATTGGTGCAGCTCAAGAATGCATGCACGCTATCAGTATCAGAAAGACCCCTTCTATGATTCTTAAGTTGGATTTATCCAAAGCTTTTGATAGAACTTGTTGGCTCTTTACTAGGCTACTTTTGATTCATGAAGGGTATTTAATAGATTTGGTAAACTAGATAATGGGGTGCATAGCTTCTGTTTCTTTTACAGTCTTGATAAACGGCTCAGCCTCTCCTTTCTTTGTCCCTTCACGAGAATTTTGTCATGGATGTCCTTTATCTCCCTACCTATTTCTTCTTGTTGCGAAGGGTATGAGTCGGTTATTATTAGAAGCCAAGAATACTAGGTGCGTCAAGGGTATCGACACTGGTGAGGGTTGAATGTTACACATTTGCTTTTTGTGGACGATGTATTACTATTCACAAATGGCTCAATCATCGAATGTCAAGCTTTGGATGGGATTTTAAAACTTTCTACAAGGCAGCCAAAATGGTAGCCGATGAGGAGACATCAGTTATATGTTTTTCCATTGTTGTAGAGGATGTGGTGCAATTCCTTCAAACTCTTCAAGTTTAAACTCTTAGAACTTAGTACTAGGCTCCAGTACTTGGGTTGCACCTTGAAACCTAATGGCTATAAGAAACAAGACTGGGGCTAGTTAATCTCGTGCATTTAATCAAGGATTACACATTGGGGTAATCAATGGCTCTCTCCTGAAGGTAGGCTCATTTTGGTAAAGGCAGTCCTGCAAGCAATTCATGTCTATTGGCGTATATTAATTAGCTCACACCCCAAAAGGAGTTTTGGATAAAATCCAAAGGTTGCACTTTAACTTTTTATCGTAAGGTAAGGATTGCTCTAGTTGGTGGTCCTTAGCAAAGTCGAAGGGAGAAGGTGGTTATGGATTGAAGGACATATTTATCTTTGGACACTCTCTAGCGGCCAAATCATTATGGAGCCTCATTACAAGGACAGTTTATGACAGAGTATTATTATCAAAAAGTATATAGCACCTGCATCTCTACTTGATTGGATTCGAAGAGAGGTAAAAGTCTTCAAGGGAGGCTTTATATAATGCAAGGCTATTGTACAAGCCTTTCTGATTGTTGGCCCATAAGCCCCATACCTAGTTGGAGAGTAGGCAAGGGAACGATCATTAGAGAAGGATCCGATGCAATTATGGGCTGTGATCAAGATATTTTCCTCACAAGGTTTAGTAGAACTATTGATTGCTTGAGACATTGTATTCCCTTTACAAATTGGAGATGACACAATTACTAATATCTAGAGTCAAGGATGGAGGTCGATATTAACATATTGAACTTACAAGGTGACGATGACGGTGTGCTTGAATTAAACCAGTATGTTAGAGCTTTGAGGTGGGCTCACATCCAACTTGGGGAGGGAAATGACAAACTAATCTGGACTGGTAATCAAGCGGGTTGAGCCTACACAGCTCAATTAGGCCACATCTTACAAATGGCAGAAGCACATCCAATCACTCCATGGTGGTGGTCTCGAATATGGAAGGTATCAGTGCCCCTAAAGAGTTGTATTTTCATGTGGTTGACCTTGATGGACAAAGTAACAACATGGGATATCTTTTCGAGAAGACAGGTTCAAGGTCTAAGTCTAGGTTATTTATGTAACAAGCCGAGGAAACAGTGTTACACGTGTTTATTAAATGTCCTTTTATTCAGTGGATTTGGTGAGATATTGAACGATGGCTCAAGCGCCGAAATTTGTGGAGTGGTAATACCATAGTTACTTGTCAGCGGCCTTGGTTCAATCGACCAAATCTTAAAAAGGTTAAAGGACTCTCTTTTATTGCTTTTTGGTATGTGTGGTTGGCAAGAAACTCCAGCTTATTCAAAGATAAGTTGCCACCCACTTTTCAGGCTTTCTCTCAAATCATGTTGATGATGCATTAATTTAAGGAAATTTTGCGGCCTCCAAAAGCGAGAGTGGTGGGAGAGCTTCAAATAGATAAGTGCACTTGCTGAAGTTTATCTGATGTCACCTATCAAGGGCAGGAGCAGGATTGTGGTATTAGGGGGTCTTATATTACATGGACAAGCATTATATCTCTTTCAAAGCAAACTGTGGGAGGGGTACAAACAATAGGGAAGAACTATTAGCCCTCCAGTCTTTACTAAAACTGGCTATGGACGAAGGAGTTCGCAATCTGCAGGTCTTTGGAGATTTGGCTTTAGTTGTCAGATGTGTTGATTTTTCTGAGCATCATCGAGAGCCATTCTCTTATGAGAATGGGGACCCCTGGTCCAGGACCGCGGTGTGGACTCAACCTCGAGTTGAGTGATCATTTTGTTGAATGATGATATCTGGTCCTTGACCATGATATGGACCCAGCTCTACTCTGGGGGGACTCAACCTTTGAGTTGAGTGACCATTCTGTTGAATGGTGACATCTGGTTCGGGACAACGATGTGAACCAATCTAGCACTGGTAGACTCAGCCTAGTTCTGAGTAGCCATTCCTTTGAATGGAGGCACCTGGTCAATTACCAGGACTCAGCTCGACGCTGAGGGCCATTCTCCCGAAGAATGGAGGCGCTTTGTCTATTACCAAGTATTTGACCTAGTGTCAAATTATGCATCCTATGGCTGAGACACCTGGTCTGTTACCGAGAAGACACTATAAGCCCTAGACTGGGTCTAGGCATGTGTGACACTTTGACCCTTGATCAATGGGCTCTGCGATCTTCTCCAAGGCTTAGCTACCCTTGGTTAAGACACCTTAGTACCCGATCTTGGTGTCACACAGAGTGTGAGATAAAAGCGTTAGTAATTCTCTATGTTTATGATGATGTACTTTGAGTGGTGATGAAAGACCACATGTTATGACCACAGCAGCACTTAAAGAAGGGTAAAGCAAAAGTCAAAATACATGAAGACCCTTAGTACCACTTAGGTGTAAAAGTGAAAGTGCAAAAAGACCTTTAGTACCACTGAAGGCAAAAGTCAATTAGAAAAGAATAAAATATTAATATTTTGATCTTTCTAATTTTGGTCCACTTACTATAGGTGACTCAAAGGATATAAAAGAAGATCAATCCATTTCATTAATATACACACTTGGTCTCACATGTTCAGTTGCTCCAATTGAAGATTACACAGGTGATTGAAGGAGAAAGAAGTTGATGTGATGCCCTAGCATGGATGAGTCTAGCTAGGGCATTCACACTTGTTTTCTACAAACCCTAAGCTAGGGTTTTAAACAACTACAAGTTCTTTTCAGTCTTTGGTTAGGGTTTTAACCCTAACCCTCTTCCTCAGATCCGGGCAAGAGCAAAATCTTCTTGGGCAATTCTTCTTCTCTCACGGGCAGCTTCAATGGTTTATGGGCGGCCCTCTCTCTTCACGAGCTGCCCCTATCTTCTCACGGGCAGCAAATTTTGAGGGTTGCCCCTATCTTCTCACCCTTGGGCAACATACACGTGAGGGTTTGGCCTACGGCCAACCCTCGAGCAGCCTCCAGGCTAGCTGCGGGCTGCTGCAGCAACTACAGACAAACCCAAAAGACTTCGGGCTGTCACAGACCTGCCCAGCAGGTTCTGGGCAATAGCTCTGGGCCACGAGCAGCAGCAGAAAACGGGTCAGGCAGCAGGCAGTACAGTCGGGCAGTAGGGCAGTAGTACAGACAAGGCAGGAAAGAGAAAAGGTAGCGTTGGGCAGACAAAACAAAAATTCACGCAATCTGCAATTTTTCAGGGCAGGAGAGAGAATTAGGGCCACAAGCCCTAATTTGTGAAAAAACCTTATTTGGGCATTTTTTTGTGAAATTGGAAAATTGATCTTCTGTAATTGTGGAACAACCCAGTTAGAGTTTGTGGATCTTTTTTGAAGAATCTCAGTTATATCATTTATGAGATGAACTACTAATGCTTTTGGGGTTTTTGTCCTTTAAAGGCTTCCCCAATGAAAAACTCATGTGTTCAGTGTGTTCAGTGTGTTGATGGTTTAGTGTTGTTTACTACACTTGTCAAATTGTTTATGTTAATCTGCAAATTTTTTAAGTATTCATGCTAATGCTAAAATTTAACAAGATGGATGCAAGACCAAATCATATTGGGCAACGTTAATCTTCAAGCTATCAGTGATCGTCTCAAGGATATTGCAGACCTATAACACCCCGGTTTTGACCCCGTTTGCATTAAAAAAAATGTATATCATGTACATATTGTAATTAATCATGGTGTGGAGCTAAAGGCAAAAGCCCCAACATTGATTTATCGTTTCATGTTTTGGCAATTAAAATCGAGGTCGATGGCATTTTGTGCTAGCCACGAACATTATAATTTTGGACATCATGTAAATATGCAATTTAATTAAAATACCCACAACCAGCTATGTCAATGCAACATTAAAGAGATGGGGGCATGATTTCCTAAAGGAATAGGGGGGAAATAATTCAAACATTTGAGCCAATGGGGAAAAGCCAAATGTCAAAAGGAAAACCCATCAAACTCTCAACTACCCATTTTGTCTTTTGTGCCAATCATTTAATTCTACCAAAAATTGGTTGGGTTAGTTATTGCATGAGAATGGGCAAGGTATGGGAGTCAGAAATTCGAATTTAGGGAAGCACCCATTTTTGGCAAAACGTTTTTTGGGAAGCACCCAAAAATGTTGCTCATGCCCTCATGCATCCACGTCTTTCTCCCCTCTCACGTTTTGGGAGATGTTGTGCATTCCCCAGTCACGCTTTTTGCAGATTTGTTCATTTTTCCCATGGCTCGGAAGTGTTTTTGTTAATATTCAATGGTTGGGATCACTCCTGGGCATTTTTGTGTTGTTTCTATATCTCCACGGTTGGGAATTTCGTTTCTTGGGTGTTGCACAATCAATGGTAGAAGAGACCCACAATTTTTGGGTTTTGTTGAGGTCGTTTTGCCCACGTGAGGCCATAGAACGATTCTAGAAATTGAATTGCTATCGAGGGGAGGCTGTTTTACCCATCTGCAAAATCCGTTTTTGTTGCCAAAACCGTTTTTCCTCGAAATTAGAACTTGAATTTTGTGTGCATCCATCCTGTGTTTTGGTCTGAACCAATTTGGAGTGGAAGAGGGAAGAATTAGCTTGATAAACCTAGTAAGGAAAGGAACCACACAAAGAGATCAAGAAGGGGCTGGTTATTCTTTCTTGCACACCCTGAAGAGCACTGAAAGGGAAGGCATAGCCTAAGGGACTATGTAGTAGAGAAGGGGATGCTTCTTTGTGTTGGGTAACTGTTGGGAAAACTAAGCCAGATCTTGTATAGGTGTCCATAACTCTGTGGCCGAGTTCACTAGCTTAGCAATTCAGCCTTCCACCTCCCTATCAACCTGATAAACCCAAATGTAGTTTTGGCTTAGCTTAATTTTGATGTGTCTTTGACTATGTGTGAGCCTGTCGTCGTTCCCTTATTCCTTGAGGGAATCATGCCCAGCTCAGGGGTGGCAGTGATGCTGAGAGATTGATGAGCACACTAGCCTATGGTTGGGTGGAACATTGCAGCGACGTAGCTGGTTGCGGGACAAACTTCTTTCAAGATAAGTATTCTTGTGTATTTTATCTCTGCAACTGTATTTGTTATGAATGAAATGTATAAATTAATATGAGCATGTTGCATGCTTTGAATGAAATGTATTTTGCTTCCGCTATATGTTAATAATTTATGCATCTGTGTATGTTTTTAAGTTCAATGCATTTTTATATTACATTCATGGGGCTTAGATTGCCCAGATTAGAGAGATATCATTGCTGCTAGACCCCTTCAATAGTTTTCAGATCTACCATATATTTAGAGAGATGAATTTACAGGCCGATCGGTTGTCAAAGGAAGGTGTGCAGCTGCAGCCAGGTATATTGATTTTTACTTATTATCAGGGTGGCACCAGTTTTGAACATTGCTCCAAATTAAATTTTCTTTGAGTTCAGAATTTCCATATGTATTTACTATTATGATGTTGACGATGTAAAATCCAGAATTTTTGTTTTTATTTGGTCCTCTTATTTTTCTCTATCAATCTGAATATTTGCAAAACTGAAAACAGTTACAAATTACAATAGAATAGTATCAGTATGGCAAAGATAGGGATATTTGTTTACAATTAAGACATGACAGCAAATCTGTACAGTCATAATATTTTTGTCCATGTGCCTTGTGGACCTGAGGATTGTAATTTCAACCTTTCCGGGAATGAAGATAGGAATTTTTTTCTGTGGGAAAAAAAGTTAGTTGGTATTGGTCTTGATTTAATTACAATTAAAGTGATATTTTCTAATGGGGACACAATATTTGAAGGTAGTAGAGAGAACGCTAGCAGGAAAGTGATGAATTGTACACTAAATATTTTTAATATATCAAACACAGAATAAATGGAAAATACGAAGTTAGTACGAAAAAATGGCAGATTCAGCAAGATGATAAGGATGGACCAAGAAAGATCAAAAAGAAATTGAAACACAAACCTATTGGTGCTTAAAAGATTCAAGGTCTTTTATTTCAATTTTACAAACCTCAATTTTTTTCGATTCAGTTTAATACTGTTACAGTTGTAACACATCTCTGAGGTGTAGATGCACCTCGCTACTCTCGATGCAGTTATATATACATCTCTGAGGTGTAGATGCACCTCGCTACTCTCGATGCAGTTATATATATATGTATAGTTATTATGGGTGGCTTTTTAAAATCGTTTCTATGGACCTCAATTTTTTTCCAATTTAGTTTATTAAATTATGAGCATTACAGACATGACACATCTACATGGGCTTTAGATGCACCTCGCTACTCTCAGACCTCTATGCAGTCATATTGTATCCTTCATTTCATGATCATTGGAAGTTGTTGCCTCGCTTCTGAATTGTCCTAGACAATGTTGACTATACTTTAGTCTCATAAATCGATGGGCATTCTAGTCTATCCCTTTTAAACTTTAAATCTTCAAAATTCATAGATTGAAGTTTGAACAAGGCTTGAAGATTATCTTTGGAACCAAGACTTTCAAAGATCTGTTCCCCATTGACGAGTCCGATTAATGCATTTTTGTTGCTTATATCCTTGAAAATAACGCTTCTAAATGGTTTATTTCATATGCAACACCTCACTTTTCTTTTTCCCTGTATGTGCTAGTAAGTCAATACTAATCTTACAAACACCCAAGCCACACTCGGATTATGCTAATGACTCGATATGATAAAAGTTAACACTGCTGCAAGAATTTAAGGTTATATGCGTGCTTTTGTGAACTTCCGGTAGCCATATTGTTGTCCAGTTGCTTTGTGATAACAACATAATATGATAATATCAAGCACCATGCGCAATTTGTTCTCAATGCTTTGCTGTTTTATTTTAGAAGTGACCTTTTTAACGTGATGCTCGTTATTGAAAGGAAGTGTTATTTAAACAACTAAACATTCTGATACAACTAGAATATCACTCTTTTTACCTTGATCATATTTTTGAGAAATTACATTCTCTATCTAAAACAGTAGTTTGTTAACAGCATTGGTATTCCGTGCACAACAACCCTTACAGGTTTCCTCCATTCAGCAAAACAGTATTTGCATAAAACAACAATAAACAAGAAGCACAATAATAATAGATGAACTCTACAGCCAACTTCAAATAAAAATAAAAATATAAAATAATAGTGTGGCATACCTCAATGAAACAATATCCAGGAGGTCGTGGAGGAACCTTCAGATCGATGTCAATAATTCGCCCATACTGTTCCATGACTCACCAAGCACCAAATTATAACAACTCTTATTAAACTCGAACAACACAATCTAGAATAAACCATGCATCCATGAATTGTTTTATAAGCATCTCAATTTGGCAAGAAACTGAAATAAGAGGGCAAATAGAAAAGAGTAAACTGAACCTTATAAAAGAGATCTTCAATTTCCCCTTCTCGGATGTCGCCGGGCAAATTGCCAACATATAGAGTTCGGGTCATACGGCTACTCATTGTCAGTGGCCTTAAAAAGCCTCTGCCGCTACCTTCTGCCTACATTGGAAAACAAATGAATAAATGTGAACATTTTCAAAACTACTTCATGTACAAAGTTCACATAACTAAAAATTCCATACATGGTAATCCTCCCAAAGTATAACGCCCTAGAGCACACACTCTCCTAACTAGGCAAAGAACAAGGCCAAAGCATCAACGCTATGAGGCAAACCAAACTATCTCTTGTCCAAGCAATGTCCAAAATCCTCCGTCCCTCCTCACTTTGCTCCAAAAGACTCCATTTTAAATGCAGTGTAGATAGTTTTAATGCCCGCAAATGTCACAGTGCTTGTTATAACCATATTGGCTTACTCTTCCTCCTCCTTGCCCAAGTATTTGAGCTTCCTCTCTCCCAAGATTTTGCACTTCCACATTGCTCCTTTGAACTTTCCCTCCCTCTTACTCTCTCTACCTTAAGAGTGCAAAGCTCCTTGATGTGTCCAAAGCGCCTTGCATCTATATCAGACACAGAGGGTAGTGTCATCAAATGTAATTAAAGCAAAATTTACGAAAATAAATAACCCTTTACCTTGACTTCTCCGGAAATCCGCCGCGACGAAGACCGGGGACCTGTAAATTTAAAGTGGTTGTCAAAAAAGTGGACATTTTTACCCCAGGGAACACATTGCTAACGCACCTCTAGTTTAAATAAAAATTAAATACCAGAACCCAATAAAGTGAACCCAAGAACGCCACAATATCCACGTAAACATTGCAAACAAGAAAATGTCAATATCCACAATTTAAAACTCCAAAATTTACAAAAATTGAAAAGTCAAAACCCTAAACCCATAAATGAACTTCAGAAGAAAACCACAACTAGGGTTACCATAGAAAAATATGATTCGGAATACGGTAATCTACTCAGAATTCAAATTAACGTCGAAGAACCTCAACTGGATTACAGGTAAAGATAAATAATAAATAATCAGTGAAGGCAGCTCTAGGCCTGGGTTTTTATGGCGGTAAGTTCAGTGTGTGTTAATTACCAACCATGATTCAAAACCCCCCGGTGTTCAATACAGGGCTATTCTCGTTATAGTACTACATAATTATATAACACTGAGCTTATTGGAAATGGAAAGTTCAGATATATGCTTGTCAATAAGCCATCCGACATATAAAAAAAAAATTTATTAATTAATTTATGGTGGAAATATACCTACTTGCTGGCAGTGGAAATGACGGCAGGTGCCTAAAAGACGAGAAAAATCCCGGACTGATCGTGCTGCCCCGTGCTCCAAGCCCCGTAACAGCAATCACACAGGCACAGGCAGCCAAGCCTGATATTTTTCGAGTCCAAAGAAGGGAGAATTCAAAATAGAATATCTGTCGATCAAAGATTTCGTGTAAACGGAACCCAATTAATCACTCCTCCCTTATATAGATTTTAGTTTCGTAAAATATTTGATGGATTTTATATTTCTATGAAAGTTCTAAGCAATTATTACGCAATATGAGACGGATTTTTGAAAATGGGACACTTCTTTATAACTCATATTTATATTAAAATTTAATTTCTCAAAAATATAAAAAAAGTTTATGTCAAGCTATCAAAAATAATATAAATATTAGTAATAATAGGCCTTGTAAGATGCAATAATATGTTGATGGGTATAAAAGGACTTTAAAAGACAAATAAAGTCGAGATGTTGTAGATTAGATTTCGTGACGTATTTTGAGAAATTTCAAAATTTAAATCCTTAAGATTTTTAGATAGTTGTAGTAATAGATGGTATACTAAAAAGATATAACTATTTTTCGGTAGGGAATGTTGCAACTATAAGGATCTTTTGTTAATGGTAGGTCGGTAGCTTGTCAATGAATGGGTTTTTTTCTTTGTATTGATCGCTCTTAATCTTGGCGTCATGGGGTTTTTGGTCAGTCATGGTTGTCACCTTCCGTAAAGAGTTTGAACTTTACTTTGTTTTTGTGTTCTTAGCTTTTTTTATTTCATTACATGGAATCCATCCTCCTCTCGGAGGGCTTAGTACCAACCATTTGTCAAAAACTGGGAATTTAAGCTTTCTTTTGTTGCCTAGGATTTCTTGTTTTAGTTTTGTGCTTTACGGTACCCGGGTTTTTTGCACCATAGCTTCTGTGGCTCTGGGGTTTACGAGGCTTATTGTTTTCTAAGGTTGACTTTTTAGTGGTTCCTTTCGAAGCTTCAGACTCAGGTACCGCATCCCTTATTTATGTAGTGGTTGTTGAAGGTCGGCTCATTGATGCAGTTTCGTCTTACTTTTGGCATTTTTTATGGGTCAGTATTTCTCGGTCCTTCTTTTGACTAATGGTGGTTGCCATAACACTTTTTACGCCGAGGTGTCTTTCTACCCTTTGCTCAAGGGGTTTTAGCGTCTTTTTTTTGGTATTCTGGTATCGTGGCTTCTGTTTTGGTTTTGGTTTTGGTTTGTGGTCATGTGGTGGATCCCGCCTATCACGTCCCCAAGCCTCCGACCGGCAAAGAGGACGCGATCTACGAGCTTGAACAGACCGGGCTAAGAGCCCATGAACATGTACAGGCTTAAAAATTGCCTAAACAGAATGCTGAAAGAGAATTTAAACTAAAATGTGCACACAGGGATGCTTATCATACACAGATGCATTTTAATCATCCTACACAGCGGAAACCAACAGCATTCAAACAAACATTCATTCAACATGTTCATCCCATTTTAATTAACAGTAAATATAGAATTGCAGAGGTAAAATGCATAAGACCACTTATCTTAAGATGAATTTGCTCCGCAACCAGCTACGTCGCTGCAACGTTCCACCCAACCATAGGCCAGCGTGCTCCTTAATCTCTCAGCAGCGCTGCCACCCCCAAGCTAGGCATGATTCTCCAAGGAATAAGGGAACTAGCAGGCTTACACATAGCCAGGATACACAAAACACATAGCCAAGCCAACAAAGTTGGGTTTATCAGGCCATTAAGGAGCTGATGAAGGCAATTTGCTAAGCTGGTGAGCCCATTATAGAGCCAAGGACACCTACACCAGAACTAGCCTGACCTCTAAGACACCCATCCACACCCAACACAAGGAATCAGTCCCTTCTCTGCTACACAGTCCCTCAGGCCCTGCATTCCCTTCCAGTGCTATTCAGGGGTGATGGAGAAGAAGGTCAGCCCTCTAGCTCTGTTTGTGTGGTTCCAGCCACCAGGTTTATCAAGCAAAACTCAACCCATATCCTTGCTCCCAATACAGTCCAAAGACCAACCATTGCACTCAGGCAATCAATTTAGCTAACACAGCTTGAACAATAAAAACGAATTACACAGCCCCATACGTAACAGCAACACGGCTCGCAACATGGGGGAAAACACACAGCCCTGAAGCTTATCAATGAACACAACTCACAGCAGGGGAAAAACGTCCCAAATAGTCTGTGCGTGAGACCATTAGTCAGTGAGACAACCAAAAACGTGAATGGCCCTTCACAGCCATGGTAAAAACACATGAAACTTCCAAAAACGTGAATGGAAAATGCACCAGCAGCTCCAAAAACGTGAGGAAGACAACCCAATCCCCAGCACTACAAAAACGACCTCCCATCCATGGGAAAAATGAAGCCAGCAGCCAAAAACGTGGAAGGAAAAACACAGGAAAAACTCCAGCTGCTCCCAAAAACGTGAGGAAAACTGAAAAACGTGGATGCATAGCAGAATGGCCTACGTTTTTGGACATTTTCCTTGCCAAGGAAGTCAGAACACGTTTTTCAAAAATGGGTCTCTGCCCAATTCGAATTTGGTTGCCCATACTCTTCCCATTCCATGCAATAACTAACTCAACCACATTCTGGCAGAAATAAATGATTGGGGAAAAAGACAAGAAAGGTAGTTGACAGTTTGATGGGTTTTCTCATAGACATTTGGTTTTTCCCCATTGGCCCATAGGTTAAATATTTCACCCCCCTTATCCTTAGAAAATCATGCCCCATTTGATTTAGTTGCCACGACCGTAGCTGGTTGTGTCCATTAATTAATTATGATGCATATTTACATGATGGCCAACATATTATATGCCGCATGCCCCAATAGACCTTCGGTGACAATTAAATCCAAAACATAGCATTACCGATCAATGGCGGGGCCTTGGCCTTTAGCTCCACACCATGATCATTACAATATATATATATATATATATATATATATATATATATATCTAATGCAACGGGGTCAAAACCGGGGCATTACACCGCCTCATGTTTCTCTGTGTCTAGGCTCCGCCCTATCGGATGTTGACCTCTGGTTGCCGCAGACTTTGACCAGTGTTTTTTTATTTTTTCTGTTTGGTTGTCTCTCCCGTTTCCTACTCGCGGTTTTATTAAACCCTAGTTTGGGGGTCGCACATACTTTCCTTTGTGCTCAGGGTTGTTGGTGCATGTATTAGAGACTTGCCTGGGGTGGTTTTTGTGCTCGAAGAGTGGTTTACCCTTGGTCACGTGGTTAACTTGTTACGGTGATCATGATCCTCGACCAACCCATGTCTTCAAGACATGGGACTGAGTAGATGCAAAGGCAAGGGTATTGTTGAGCGTGCCGAAAACAAAGGCTTTAAAAGCAAATGATTTGAAGAGAAGTTATCTACTAGGCAAGGACATTTTTATGGAAAAAGTGGAGGCCCTATGCAGTCACGCTCTTATGGGAAGTCTGGAGTATTGTAGCTTGAACAGGGTTGAATGGGTCAAATGGGAAACATAGCATTGGAAACCTATGTTGGACTGTGTGCCGACCATTAACCTCTTGGCTAACAGGTGGTTGGCTTTTGTTTTCTTAGATAATAAGGACACTACTAGAATTATTGAGTCTCTTTGGACCATTGGCAAAGGTTCATTGGTGCTCAATCGATGGCACACAAGGTTTGATCCACTTCGGGAACATGTACATGAGCGTCACCTCTGGGTTTTACTTTCGGCCCTACCCTTGTCGTTATGGAACAAAGATCTGCTTATGGGCATTGCTGATACATTGGGTCATTTCCTGGTCGTTGAGGAAAAAATTCCATGCATTTTTTACAAAAGAATGGCCTGGGTCCTAGTTGAGCTCGACATTTCGTGTGGTCTTATGGCTGAAATTGATATCATCTGCAATGAGCGGATTATTACTCAAAAAAAATTCGTTGTCAGCTTCTGAAGTCTGCCTCGGATTTCGACAAACAAACTATGTCAACACATGTCGATGAAGGTATGTACACATCTGGCTCCCCTACTTATTATGAGGATATTACTAAGGGTGAACTCATCTATATGGAAGATGTGGAAACTTTAGCGGGTTCAAGCATTTCGAATGCTTTGTTGGGATCAGTTTCTGATATTGATAATGATAGTTCAGCAGCACCTTTGTATGACCTGGTGGCTCCGGTGACTGTGGATATTGTTGTCATTTCTTATTTGCCCGAAGTGAACACTTTAAACCCCTCTCGACCTGAGCATTCTTTACCATCCCCACCTATATCTTTCAATCCCTCGCCTTACCCTCAAACTTGTGAAACTGCTCCTCTTTTTTCCAAGGAAGAGTTTCCCCCCCCCCCCCCCCCCCCACCTCTCTTTGGCGCACCCTTCTCCAGTCTCTGCAACTCTTGACCCTGAAAAGCCCTTTAGCTTCACCTTCCTTTGCAGATCCTTCTCTCTTGAGCTCTCTCCCCATTTTTATAGATAAATCACCCCTCTCCCCCTTTACTCTTCCTCTTGATTCTATTAGATTTGAAAATGTTACTATTCGCAAGTCTAGGAAACCCAAAGCTTCCAACCTTACCGGGGTCAAGGGAAGCTCAAATTTGTTTATGCCTCTCTCTGTCTAGATTAAAGATGCTTTCAGAGCATACCCTCCTTCTCCCTGTCCCTCTTCTTCCCGGGTGCTTAGAGTAATGTCACCCTCTATCTGGGGTTCCTCATGAAAATTATTTTCAAGATTATTCGTAAGTTTGGAGGGCTGACCAAGCAAAAATCCATCAGATTGATGCTCTCGAAAATCAAACTGGATATGGTCCTTTTCCAGGAAACGATGTGTAGCTACCAGCAAGCTCTTCTCTCCTTTGCTAAACTGAAACCCAGCTGGGAGTTTTGTTCTAATGGTGTTGATGGACTTTCGGGGGGTTTATTGGCAAGTTGGAACCGTTTGGTTGTTCGTTGTAAAGCTTTATGCTCGTGTGCGGGGATTATTGTAAAGGTCAGTTTGAGGGGTCTTGACCTAGTTTTTTTCGGTGCTCAACTGTTATGGACCTTATCATAACAGGGAACCTTTATGGAATAATGTTATCTCGACAGGGATTCTTGATCTTCCAAACCTTATTGTTGTTGGTGACCTCAACTTTACCCTCTCTGATTCAGATATCTGGGGATCCCGAGCTTATATTGACCCTTTAGCTTCTTTTTTCTCCCATTTGTTGATCAATACTAAGTGGGTGGATCTTGTACCTTCTTGTCTGGGTTTGGCTTGGCATAATGGTCGTTGTAGGGAGGCTGGCATTAGTAAAAGATTGGACCACTTTTTAGCTTATGATATGTTGCTGCCCATCTTGCATAAGTATAGATCCTGGTCTTATCCTATGGAAATCTCTTATCACTTCCCTATCTGTTTGGAATGGGATGATTATAAACCTAAGCTCTCCTACCCTTTCAAGTTTAATAGAGCTTAGTTATTGGATGAAAACTTTCCTATGATTGTTGAAAATTCTTGGCTGGATGAGGTTCCTTTATTTGTGGATGACTCTATGTTAAGTTTGGTTTTTAAGCTCAAACGACTTAAAAGGGTGGTGAAAAGGTGGGAAAAGGAGCATATGCGAAAAATAAACTTGGATTTGGTGGTTATTGAGAATGAGATCAGGGCCCATTTTTACAAATAAATCGCCCCTTCCCCCCTCTACTCTTCCTCTTGATTCTATTAGATTTGAAAATGTTACTATTCGCAAGTCTAGGAAACCAAAAGCTTCCAACCTTAACAGGGTCAAGGGAAGCTCATATTTGTTTGTGCCTCTCTCTGTCTAGATTAAAGATGTTGCCAGAGCATACTCTCCTTTCCCCTATCCCTCTTCTTCCCGCGTTCTTAGAGCAACGTCACCCTCTGTCTTGGGTTCCTCATGAAAATTATTTCCATGATTATTCATGAGTTTGGAGGGATGACCATGCAAAAATACCTTAGATTGATGCTTTCGAAAATCAATATAGATATGGTCCTTTTTTCAGGAAACGATGTGTAGCTACCAGTAAGCTCTTCTCTCCTTTGCTAAACCGAAACCTGGCTGGGAGTTTTGTTATATTGGTGTTGATGGACTCTCGAGGGGGTTATTAGCAAATTGGAACCATTTGGTTACTCGTTGTAAAGCTTTTTGCTCGTGTGCAGGGATTATTGCAAAGGTTAGTTTCAGGGGTCTTGACCTGGTTTTTTCGGTGCTCAACTGCTATGGACCTTATCATAACAAGGAACCTTTTTGGAATAATGCTATCTCGAAAGGGATTCTTGATCTTCCAAACCTTATTGTATATGGTGACCTCAACTTTACCCTCTCTGATTCCGAGATCTGGGGTTCCCGAGCTCGTATTGACCCTTTAACTTCTTTTTTCTCCCATTTGTTGATCAATACTAGGCTGGTGGATCTTGTACCTTCTTATTCGGGTCCGACTTGGCATAATGGTCACTCTGGGGAGCCTGGCATTAGTAAAAGATTGGACCGCTTTTTAGCTTTTGATCTACTGCTACCCATCTTGCATAAGTATAGATCCTGGTCTTATCCTATGGAAATCTCTAATCACTTCCCTATGTGTTTGGAATAAGATGACTGTAACCCTAAGATCTCCTACCCTTTCAAGTTTGATAGAGCTTGGTTATTGGATGAAAACTTTCCTATGATTTTTGAAAATTCTTGGCTAGATGAGGTTCTGTAATAACCCAAAAATTTGTAAAAATTTAAAATTTTTCATGTAACATAAAATGTCAAGGTTGTCAATGCCAATGAACCATTAACTGTTAGCGGATACTTAAACAGTTAAAAAAAACAAAACAAAAAAAAACATTTCTTTTCTTTGATTTTGTATAAGTCAATAGTTTATCTTAAAGTACTATGTTATAAATGTTGAACATAGCAGTTTATGTTTTTAAGAAGGTGAGAAAATAATATTGCATCTTAAACTGATGCTAAGTGTGTTTTTGTCTTCTTTTGTCAAGTAGGAAAGAATCTTAGATGAGATCGGGGCTTACTTAGCTTATGGCTAATGCAGTGGAATGATGGTTCTTTTACGAGTTCTAACAGGTAAGAAGTTTGTTCCAGTAAAAATCCCAGATCAAGAATGATACCCCACTAGCATAAGATAACATGCTAGTAAATAAAATGTTTGTTTGCAGCTTGACCCTGTAAGAGGTAACGTCGATTTTGCTATGTTATCAAACTGCATAAAGATGGTAAAACAAAACTGTGGAAGGATGGTTATATGCCTCTTGAGTTTACCACCAAAATGGGATCCAATTAATTCTTCATGTAGTTTTCAACTAAATGCTTATATGGTTTCAAAAAGAAAAATTTAAGAACACTTCCACTTCTGTTCATAAGAATTTATGTCTTAATGTTTTTAATAAAAGAAAGGTTATGTTATGCATGTACATACCTATAACTACATATCTGTCGTATAGCAATTGAAATATGGTTCTATTCGTATTTAATTGAATTCATTTGTAACCATTAAATACTCTATGTTGTTGAACTATTACTTGGTTTTCTTGTTTATAAAACTTTGCTTTCTATGAGCTCTTCTTTCCAATAATTACATTATGCTTGTTAAAAGTATTTGCATAATAACACTTGCTCCAGGATTTATGTTAAGTACTTATAGGGAGGATTAAATTACCTCTATCAAGGATGTCTTACTATTATAAGTGTAGTCATTTGTTTATATTTTATGAAGAACATAGTTAGAATATGATTATTCCAACTTGTCTAATAGAAATAGCAAGTTAAAACTATTTGTTTAGCCTATGGTTAAAAACTAGGAAATCATAGGTTAAAAACTAGGGATTCGAAATAACAAAGAAAAAACAAAATTATTGTTAATATGCATACTAATGATAAAGTCTTGACTTTACCTCGCCAATGATTTGTGCAGATTGGAAATTAGTGATTATGACTATAGATCAAACCCACAATTGTGAAAAAAATTAAGGGACACGTGGTTGATGATTAAGGAGTTAGGTTTGTTGATTTTGTTAAAACTTGTCCAAACCCTAACATTACATTGTATTGGGTTCATTTGGTTGAGGAGTAGCCTAGTTGGGAGCTCGTGGCCGCCATGGTCGCTGTTGGAACCTCCACAAAGATATGCACACAGACCTTCAAATCCCTGTGAGCTTGTGTAGAGTAGATAAATTAATGTTGTTTAGAGGCATTGTTGACTGTCAAGAAGTATTGAACGCTTAGACTGGTTTCACCGTCATCTTGAATGACCGTGGGGTTTTGCTTACTGTGCAAAGTGGGAAAGAAAATAATGAAGGAAAGAGTTGCATCTGGTTTTACTTGCTTGCTTTCTCCTTGTGGTTTTAACCTTACTATATCGTGGTTTGGGGTTTTGCTGCATTATGCACAAACCCATTCTCAGGGCTTTATCTTCTCCAATGCGCCATCGAGCTAGGCTTGGGTGGCTTCAACGAATTCACTGTTGCGCAGCTTATAAGGTAAAAATGCCTTAATTTCCCTTCAGTTTAATAATTAGTAGGGTTTTCATTATTATTTTGGAAATAAGGTAACTAACAGCGCTACTATGTTCTATGTGCAGGTTTTTACATACTTGAACTTGAAGCTGGAAGAATATATACCCTCAGTCTTCAGTACAAGCACTTCTCCTGGTAAGCCTTGGTGACATCTGGGGGTTTTTCTTGCACATAAGTAAATTGGAAAAATGGAAGCACTGCCGTATGTGATGGTTGATGGCCCGGCCATGGTTATTAGTTATGCTAATTGTTCTTTTATTTTGTTAGTTTTTAAAGCCCTAGGGGCTGTTGTAAAGAAAGGTTATGGCTTTTACAGCCGCGACTTCATGATTTTGTTTGAGCCTTCTCAGCATGAATGATATAGATAATAATAATTTTTAATATCTTGGCTCTAAGTCGTGGCTGTACTGTCAAGCCACTGGGTGGTTTCTTGAAGATTTAAAATGGTTTTTACAGAGAAAAGAATGGTTGTAACTTTAGCATTTTTCGAAAAAGGGTGCAGGGCTTTCATAGCTGTAATTGATAGTTGTTAAAATTTGATTTTGTGACTTCTGTTTAGACCTAAAACAATCATTTTTGGTCAGGCTTTAAAGCCTAGACATATACTATAAAAGGCCACAGGCCATACTACACTTGTTCAGTTTCGTTTCAGCTTAGTGTTGATTTCAGCAGTATTTCAGTTTGTTTTAAATTTAGGTATAAAAGGTTATGGTAAATATTTAATGTTATTTACTTCTTCGATGGACAGCGTTATTAGATCAGTAAGATATTTTGTTTCTTATTAACGGATTATATTTGAATAATCTTTAGTTTCGAAATTATTTTACTAGCAGTAAAATTTATTATTACTGTAATAAATTCTGAAAAAAGTTATGCTAGGTTTTTGTATTGTAAAATTGTGAATTTTTACCCTAGTGTGATAGTACAGATCTCTTGTAAACCCTAGTTATAAAGAATGACTGACTAGGTGATTTAGATAACCTAAATTAGTGTGAACTAGTTAAACCTAATTTAAATATTTATTGTTCTATACTAATTATTTAAATTTACTTATTGAATTTATATTATGTACTTTACTAGTTTTGATTATGTAAATATTATACATACTAGTACTTATTATTTAAATTTATCCTTTACCTGTAATTAGATATTTTAGATACTTTCAGTAGACACCAAAAATACAGCTAAACTTTGCAATTAGATTACATAAAAAAATCTGTAGAAGCAATTATTTACATCTGCATTCAAAGTTATTGAAAACTACTTATATGAATTAAGCATACATGCTGTACAAGAGTACTACCTTGTAAGAGGCGTGGAAAAATACAGTTTGGGCAATTTTCCTATCTATCAATTAACTTAGTATTACTTCTACTGTTTTACCCTAATCTAACTAGTTACTAACTTTCATAATATAAACAATTGTTCTTTTTTTATCCTTAACAACGATAAAATAACAATATACTAATCATGAGAAACTCTTAAACTTTTCTGAAACAGTAAATAAAATAATAAGTGAACCTAAACAAGTAGAACCTGTCAAATAGGTGAGGTGACAACAGCTTCAGGAGGCTGTTTCTCCCAACCAATTCCTAGAGAAAAGCTAATATGCAATTTCTCAAGACCCCCAAGCATGTCTTCTGATCCACTTGGTAGAGTACTGGGTGAGAGATTGTAGTCTTGAGATCCTCTGCAACTCCACTAAGCGTTCAACAATAACTCAGTCTTGCTTACAGCAGTAAGAACTTCAGCTTAGAATAGCTGCACAAGTTCAGTCTTTAGCACTTATCCCCTCAAACTTACTTCAACTAGTCCCCTCCATCGAATTATCATGTGCACCTCATTCACTCAAAATGATCACCAATCCAGAATGAGCAGCCTCAGCTGTCTTCAATGGGAAGTTTTATTAGCATGCCTAGGTATTTTGGGTCAATTTTTACTCAATGATCCACCTGCTCCTGTTCCACTTTCTTGGGGAATCTTGACCACAAATATAGGGAAGTTTTCACCTGCAACAGCTAGAAGTAGTTTGAGGATGCTGTCACTTGTCAATATGCTCTCAACCCAGTCTCCTCCACCAAGTGACCAGTAAACACTCATTTAACAGCTACCCTAAGCTGTTGTCTCATCTTTTATTTATATATTAATAAAATATTATGCAATACATTAAACTATCCCTGACCCCACTTGGTCATTAATTACAAACTTTAACATAAAATATAACATAATGTTCCTCAATAACATAAAATTGTTTTGCAAATTAAGGCATGTGACAGGTTCCTTTATCTATGGGTGACTCTATGTTAAGTTTGGTTTTTAAGCTCAAACGACTTAAAAGGGTTGTGAAAGGGTGGGAAAAGGAGCAGTTGCGGAAAAGAAACTTGGATTTGGTGGTTATTGAGAATGAGATCAGGGCCCTTTTTTAATCTTGCCCTACGGGAATTCTTTCTATGGATGATTCTTTTCAACTGGCTTCTCTGAAATGTAAGAAAGATAAGCTTTTAGCTCATGAGGTTTTAACTTGGAAACTGAAAAGTAGAATCAACTGGATTGACCATGGAGATGCCAATACCAAAAATTTTCACTCTGCAACTTCAGCAAGGAAGAAATTCAATTATATTTGGGCCTTGAAAAATGAGGAAGGTGATATGGTAAATGATGTCTCTCAGCTCAAAGCTCTGGGTGAGCGGTCTTTCTCTACCCTCTTGAAAGATGATGGTTCTTCCAGTATTTCTGATCAACTAAAGGTGATCAAGTTGTACCCTTCTTTCTTGTCGGATGAGGAAGCTGATTCTTTTTGCTCTAAGGTGACCTTGGCAGTGGTTGAATCGACGTTGAAAGGTTTTAAAAAGGACAAAAGTTCTGGTCTTGATAGGTGGCCTGTAGAATCCTTTCTCAGGTTTTTCAAGCTAGTGGGAGTTGATTTGTTGATGGTGGTGGAATAGTTGAGGTTGGAAGGGAGGGTTCATAGCTCTCTCAACTCTACTTTTCTAACCCTTATCCCTAAGCGTGAATATCCTCAATCCTTTGATGACTTCCATTCTATTTCATTATGCAATCTTGTTTATAAACTTATATCTAAAATCATAGTGAATCGTATTAAGCCCATTCTAGACAAGGCTATCTTGGTAGATCAATATGGTTTCCTGAAGAACCAACAAATTCTGGAACCTATGGGGACAACTCATGAAGTCTTACATTCCATAAAATAAAAAAAATTGAAAGCTTTAGTTTTGAAACTATACCTTGTCGAAGCCTTTGACAGGGTGAATTGGACTTATATGAGACTTGTTATGTCGCAAATTGGCATTCCTCTGGATGGGGTTAATTACATCATGGGATGTATGGTTTCTCCAAAATTCTCGGTGTTGGTTAATGTCTCTCCCTCGAGTTTTTTCGAGGCCTCAAGGGGCATTCGTCAAGGGTACCCCTATCTCCATTGCTTTTTATTTTGGCGATTGAAGGGCTTGATTTACTCATCAAGGAATCAAAATGCAGAGGCTTCGTAAAAGGGGTTAACTTCTCTAGGTCCCTAGCTCTTACTCACCAAGTTTTTGTGGGCGACGTGGTTCTGTTTGGCTTAGGTACCTTGGATGAATGGGTTGCGTATAAGGAGTGCCTGGATCTATTATGCTCTGCTTTTGGTATGAAAATAAGCCTGGAAAAGTCTTATTTCCTTTATAATGATATTGAGGAGGATATTTGTAGGAGTATTTTAGGGATTTTTCCTTTCAAAATTTTACATATTGATAGTGGATTTAAATATCTTAGATACAGACTCAAGCCTCTAAGCTACAGTATAAACGATTGGAGATGGCTCCTAAAAAGTTTTGAAAAGACAATCAGTCTATGGTCTCTCTGGTTTCTCTCTTTTGGGGGAAGGTTAATACTTATTCGTTCTGTATTATCTGGTATCTCGGTTTACTGGTTTACTTTGGCAAAAATTCCCAAAACTATTTTGAACTGTCTTCGCCAAAGAATTTTCTCCTTTCTTTGGGGTAACTCAAAACATAAGAAGAGGATGCACTTAGTGGACTAGCATTCCCTTTCAAGGCCATACAAGTATGGTGGATGGAACATTAAAAACCTAGAATGGTTTGCTATGTTGCTAAGGCCAAAAAGTTTATGGTTTGTTTGAAAGGTTCAGGTATTTGGAGTGCTGTAATAAGGACAAAATATCTGAAAAACTTGTCCCTGGATGACTGGTTAAAAAAGCATTGGTTCTCTGTAAAGGGAACCTCCATCTTCTAGAATGGATTCATGAGGATGCTGTCGTGGTTAAGATGTAAGTTGGGAATGGTATCAGTATAAAAATGGGAATTGATCCCATTTCAAGGTTATATTCTTCCTACATACTTTCTGAAGATTTTCGAGATTACCTCTAGAACTTAGGCATCAGTACTTTGAACCATGCATGCAGCAGGGGTGAAGGTGCATCTGGTACCTCCTATTGGTTCATGGTAGAGGATTTGAACCTGGGTGGCAAGTGGATCTCAAAATGGTCATCATACAATGATGGTTTATCCTACAGGGGCATAAAACTATATGAGGATCATGACTCAGTACTCTTGATGCATAACTCAAAAAATGGTGAATTCATTGCTAGTATTGCGTATGATCTCATTATTTCTTCTCATTTATCTAAATCGCAGGTATGGATTCACTCTCAAATCTGGTCCTAGAAAATACCGCTAAAAATCAAATGCTTCCTATGGCTAAGTCTGGAGAATTTCTACTTGGGATACTTTGTTGAAAAAGGGTTGGAATGGACACAACATATGATGTTTATGTAATTCTTATGAGGAAAATGTGTATCATCTCTTTGTTTCTTGCCCTTTCACGTTGGTTGCTAGAGATATCCTGTGCAAAATAAATATTATGACTTTTCCTTGGACCGCTCATTCACTAGAAGCGAACCTCACTGATTGGTATAAGCAAAGAAGGGTCTTCTATTATCTGCCTATTTTTTACATTTAGAATATCTGCCTATGTCGTAATCGTTGCATCTTTGAAGACATATGACCGGAGATGTCCCCCCTATGCTTTAGAATAATGGATTAGGTTATTGCTTACCCTGTGATATTTAAAAAATTAAAGGCCAGGGCCATTGGGCCTGTGGAGAGCATTAGTTATCCTTATGGTTTCTTCGACGGGGTAGCTGCAAACAATCAGGTCGATGTTGGTTTCACTTTGGCTATCAATAAATTTCATTAGTTTTGCTTCAAAATGGGTTGCAGGCCCAGTACAAACATCGGGGCTGAGTTACTAGCTCTTTGGGACCTGCTCATTTCTACTGTTCACATGGGATTGCCTTCTCTTGTTGTCCGGGGAGATTCCTTTGTAATCATAAATTGGAAAATCTCAAAGGCTTCTCTTTCAACTTTGAATTTGGATTACTGGTGTGACAAAATCTCAAATATCAAACAAGCCTTTCTCCTCCTTGAATATGAAGGTTGGCCTTCTCTCCTTCTCGGAACTTCTAGAAGGAGAAATCATTGAGGAAGGCATGATACAACTCTTTTAAGAAATTTTTATCATTTTTTTGTGGCATACTCTTATATGTATCTTTATATTATGGGACTTATAATCCTCTTTTCATGTTTTAGATGGGGATATAGACTTATTTTAATCCCCCATGGGGTGTGCTCTCTCCACCCTCAATGTCTCCTTGGATAAGTTGTTTGGGCTCCTTTTGTTCTCCCTGTTGAATTGTTCCTTCAGTCATCTATGTGTTCTTGAGTTCTGTCCCTCCCCGCGGAAAAGTATTTGCTACTTATCTCATGCTCCCGTCAGTTTTGACTTATTGTCAATATTATGTGCAAGTTACCTTTGATTCACTTTGAATACCAAGGAACATTTTTTTTTATTTGTAAAAAATAAATAAATAAATAAAAATAATGGTATACTAATTTTTTTAGAAAACTCCAAATATTTGTATTGACCTACTTAGAATTGTATAGCAAATGTGATTTTTTTAAGTGTTAAAATATATTCAAATGCATAATAGTAAACTGAGTAAAAATAAAAAACCGTTCTAAAAATTTCCACATTAATGTACAAAGTTCAAACTAACAATGCCATTAGCCATTCAAGGAAGTAAATTGGAACTCAATCAAAAATATAAATTGTTGATTTAACTTGTCGAATAGAGGTGGAAAAATGAATGGTCTATGTGGATATGCTTCAACTTGGAATAATAATTGACCAATGAATAAGTGATTCCTTTGAAGCACTATTGATCATTCTCAATTGAAAACTTATAATTTTTATAACTACAATAGAAAAAAAATCAAGAAGTTGTAGCATTCTCTTCAATTCTTGAGCTTCAGTAATATAACATTAACCAAAGTCTTTCATTGAACAAAAGGATTTATACTACCTTCAATTCCTTTTCATTTTCCTTTTATCACTATCACTTTTAGTTTCACTCTCAGGATGAGAAGAAACCCTGGTCTTTGCCTTTTTCTCTTTCTCGCATCCTTGCTTTCACTTCCACTTTCACTCTCGGAAGTGGAAGAAATCCTAGTACTTTTACTTTTTATTTTTCTCTCAATCTCTCTTTTACTCTAACTCTCACATATTTGATCTAAAATAATAAATCTAAAGAATCTTCCTTTGGTCTCATGGGAAAGAGAGCTCTCAGTCTTCCTAGAATTCAATTTTCATTAATATTGTTTACCGAGGTCTTTTCCATAGGCTATAATATCACGAATTTACAAATTATAGCCAATGTTCTTATATACAAAACATCCTCTTTTATCATAGTCAGTCCTTTCCAAAGGCTTTAATCTCATGAATTTACAAATTAGAGCCAGTGTTCTTATATACAAAACATCATCTTCCATCATAGTTGGATAAATTATGATGTTATGATTTGAATATTTTTTCCAAATATTTTTTTTCCTTGGAAGAATGTGGATGATAGGCTCTCTATTGGCCATTGATTGTTGAGTATTGATGGATGAACTTAATTTGATCTCAACCTTGCAGGATTATAACATTGTAACTCATAACAAAGGACTACAAGTTTGAAGGGAAAAAATCATAATATTTAGAAAAGAAGTACACATTGGGGCTGAGAAAATGAAAAAAATTCTAGAGATACTTGTAAAATACTATTTACTTCAAGGGGGGTTTTAAATAGCTTGTAAATTAATGAAATTAAAAGCCCAGTCATCAATCACAATCACTTTACTGTTAAGCCCTAAATGTTGGGCACATTTCCCCCTATAATGTGGCACTTTACCGCAAATATGGTGGTGTATTACATATTATTGATGTAGGATTGGGTCTATTGGTGGGTCTATTAGTTGTTATTGTACACATTTGTCTCCTATATATAGGAACGATATATTTTCATTTGGGCAAGCATTGTATATTGTCTTGTCTTGGGTACACAATACATTGTGTAAGGAGGTTCCTCCCTTGAAAATGATTGTTATTTATCTATGTTATTCATTATTAAGGAGTGGGATACTCTCTTATTTTCTATTTCTTCTCTGTTTATGCTATTTCTGGGACTTGGTTGCATAACATTTGGTATCAGAGCTCTTTCCTCGGGACTGGCTTCTACAAAACGAGTCATCTTGGAATTTTTGCTAGAACTCTTTTTCTACAAGGATTCAGAGATCGAGGTTAAAAACCCACTTCCAAAACATGTTTAACTATATCCACTCCGAAATTCA
The DNA here is from genome assembly GCA_001517045.1 of Pseudotsuga menziesii. NCBI lineage: Eukaryota > Viridiplantae > Streptophyta > Pinopsida > Pinales > Pinaceae > Pseudotsuga > Pseudotsuga menziesii. The sequence continues at coordinate 834,158 of LPNX010661480.1, read as the reverse complement.
TATCCTGATCCATTACATTTTCTAAGATAATTGTGGGGGAATCTAGGGTTTTGACTAGTCCAAAACCTAGTCTAAAACATGTCTTCTAAGGAGAAAGGTCATATCTGAGGAATCTGAGATCAAAACTGAGTAAGACTAGTTGCATAAAAAATAAGACAAAATAGGGTATCTATGGTAGAATTTTTAGCTGCAGAAATAAAATATTGGACATGTGGCATACGATGCAAGTTCACTCTTCGGGATAAGCCAAAAATAAGAAGTTTTGGGACATTTGCAATAACTTTTTTTTGGAACATCCAAATTAAGCCAGACTTGCGGAATTGGAAAGATAATAGATCAGGATACCACATGCCAAATTTTCATACCCAGAGGGGTCAAAAGTCGAAATTTATCTCAGTTACAAATCGACCCTAAAAAAGTCTTCCAATTAGTGTTTGAAACAAATGTTCTAGGGAAAAAGGTCATATATGAGACATCAGAGGTCCAAATTGAGTGAGAATAGTTGCATATGAAAGAAGACGAACCAGGGTATTTGTGGTAGAATTTTCAGCGACAAAAATGAAATATTGGACACGTGGCATACCGTACAAGTTTGATCTTCTAGAGAGGCCAAAAATAAGAAGCTTTAGGAGATTTGCAATAACTTTTTTTTGGCACATATAATTTTGGTAACACTTGTGGAATTGGAAAGATGACACATCAAGTTACCACAAGTAGAAGTTTCAGACCCAGACGAGTCAAAATTCAAATTTTACCTCAGTTACAAGTCGTCCATAAAACAATCTTCTAATCAGGGTTTAAAAAAGGTTGAAAAAGCTACGCCATTTTGCATTTGAATTTCTTTGAGTAAAAGGATCTATTTGTGGTAAACCTTAGGGTGTGATATATATCTACTATTAAAAATGTCACTAAAAGGAGGTGGAAAGAATTACACTAAAACTGCCAGAGGATTCATCCCCGACATATGATGAAATGGAAGACATATCTTTTAGAGTGTCTAAGTTGGAAGATACGATTAAAGGAAATGTGAAAATGGATGACTTAGTTAAATTGGAAAATAAGATGGCTAGTAGAGATGATCTCAAAAGTGATGGCTGCTAAATAGGATCTCAAATCGATGGCTAGTAAAAAGGATCTCAAAAGGATGGATAGTAAAGAGGATCTCAAAGGGATGACAGAAAAGAAGATATTCAAGACTTGAAGAAATTGATGAAGGATATAAAACATAGATTTATTCCTCATGTATATACTTAAGAAGAGGACAAGGAGGAAAAAGAGGACTTATTCCTATCACGTCTGGATAAAATTGAAAAACAATTGGAGAGTATGAAGTTGGAGTCCTCAAAAGTTGACGATTCACTACAACATCATGGGTTCAATTTAGGTCTAAGGAACCACTTTATCCCCATGATCGACATGAGAGAGTTTGATGGTAAGGATCCAATCACATGGATTTTTAAAATGGAGCAATTCTTTGATCTACACTAAGTACCCACTTTGCAAAAGGTAACTATTATTTAGAACCTGATCAATTTATATGGTACTAATGGCTTTGTGACTGTAAAAAGGACTTTATTATCTCTTGGTCGATATTCACAAAAGAATTGATTGCACATTATGGGGATATAAATAGCAACACCTTCTTTAGCCAGTTGGTAAATATCAAGCAAAAAGGTCCAGCTATAGAGCACATCAAGCAATTTCAATAGCTAAGTCTCAGAGTGAAGAATATTTCAGAAGATAATTTGTTAGATCTCTTTATTGGAACCTTGAAGGATAACAGTCAACATGAGGTGTGTCTCTTACCAGCATCCCTATAAAAGGATCTAATGATGGAAAGGAAGGTTGAGAGTAAAAATATGGCGATGACTACTAGAAATACCACTTCTAACACATACAAAGATAATGATGTTCCTTCTGACCAACCTTAGAGGTTGACACCTCAACAACTAGAGGAAAGAAGAGGGAAAGGTCCATGCTTTAACTGTGACAACAAGTATAGTAAGGGGCATATGTGCGGAGAAAAGAAACTCTTCTACATAGAATGTGATGAGGAATAAAAAAAATAACATGAACCACCATAAGGGGATGAACTAGAAGTGATTACTCCCACCATATCTTGTCATGATTTGGTTGGAATTAACACTCCTCAAACTCTCAAGATCGAAGGATATATCAAAAATAAAAAAGGTAATAGTGGTGATTGATTTGGGTAGTACTCATAATTTCATTCACTATAAAGTAGTCAAAGATCTTAATTGCTTTGTGTATCCAATACCAGAATTTCAAGTAATGATTTTGCAGATGGAGGAATCGTCAATTGTTCAGGGAAATGACATAATATCAATCTTACCATGGGGGAATATGTATTTCATAGTCCTATAATTGCTATTCAAATGGGGGGTGTTGATGTTGTATTAGGAGTTCAATGAATACAATCATTGGGAACAATGGCTTTTAATTTTTAGAAGCTTTTCTTGAAATTTTTCTAGGAAGGAGAAAAATTTGTGTTAAATGGTATCACATGGTAACCAAGCAAGGGGATTAGCACTAATGGTATGAAAACATTATTAAAGAAAGGAAAACAAGGTGTAAATACACAATTATACTCACTAGATGTTTAAACATGTAGGGCTCGTATTTCACCAGATATCCAAAGGGTCCTTAAAAATCCTTCTAAGATATTTGAGGATATTCAAATAAGTCATCCACCTATTCGAAATTTGGACAATAATATTAACTTAAATCTGGGAAGCTTTCCTTCTGTCAACCGACCTTACAAACACCCCTATGGACATAAAAATTAAATGGAGCAAATGGTCGACATAGTGACAGGGAAATCTACAGTTCAGGCAGTGGCAGATCGTATAGAGCACTACCAAACAGTTCTCCAAATCCCAACGATGTTAGAAAATAAGATGAAATTACAGGAAAATCAACATCATCGTTAAAGGAGTTTTTAAGAAGCACAAATCATATGGGAACCTGACAAAATCATCGAAACAAGGACTAAACAACTACGAGATCAAGCTATTATTGAGTACCTCGTAAAGTGGAAGAACTTACTAGCTGCAAATTTGGCATGGGAAGATGATGTCTTCATAAAGATGCATCCACAACTACCCAAGCATTGAGGACAACGCTTGTGTGAAGGGGAGGGGTATGTTAAGCCCTAAATGTTGGGTACAGTTCCCCATGTATTGTGGCGCTTTACCCTCTATATGGTGGTGTATTACATATTATTGATGTAGGCTTGAGTCTCTTATTGGGTCTATTAGTTGTTAGTGTACACCTTTGTCTCCTATATTTAGGAAGGAGATATTTTCATTTGAGCAAGCATTGTATATTGTCTTGTCTTGGGTACACATTACATTGTGTAAGGAGGTTCCTCTCTTGAATAATATTGTTATTTATATATGGTCTTCATTATTAAGGCGTGCACTACTCTCTTCTTGTCTATTTCTTCCCTTTTTATGCTATTTATAGGACTTGGTTGCATAACATTTACATATTAAGAATTGTGGAATTTGTACCCAAAAAAGCTAATTGAATCTAAATAGACGTTATTTTCTTGATTTGGGTAAAAGACAAAATAATTCCAAATGTAATTAACAAGTAGATATGGAGACAAATATTGAATATATCCTTGGGTTTAAAATGCAACTTTAAAATTGAAAATCAACAATTTAAGGATTATGAAAATAAGGTTCCTTTCTTTTCCATGAGAATGAAAAGACGCAGTTGAATGAAAAAAATGATTTACCCTCCACAAACATTTGATGGAATTTCTTTAGGTTGTAAATGGTTTGAATCATAACAACCATTGTCCTATAATTTTGACTAGAACTTACCTTACTGCAGACCAACAAAACAAATTAGCAAAACAAAGTAAACCAAAACTTGACAATAAGAGCATTATCTTTGGCATATTAATGTATAGTTTCTTTGCCTTCATATTAAACATTTGTAAGTAGTTCTTCACCATTAAAAGTATTTTTATGTTCCTTGTCATTCTTTCTACCCTCTTTGGGATTTTCATCACCTCCCAAGAGGGAAACTCTTCCAACCTGTCTCCAAAAGTGTTTTCATCCGTGTGTGTTATACCACAAGAAATAGAGGAGCACCCCTGCCAATGTCATTTTTTCAATTCTTGCTTAAAACAAGCATACTCAACTACATAAATCATCTTCCCATAGGTTTCATTTCAAGTTCAACAGTAAAAAAGAATTATATTGTCCCCTATCATGCCTCACAGTAAGTAATCTCCCTTTGATTTATTTTAGAGGTTTTTTCTATTACACATGAGGAATACAATTCATTATGTCCAATAATATTTAAGTTCAAGGTTCCCTGAAGAAGAGTTGCATCATTGGACATAATGATGAGTTAATTATGTCCATATAAGATAAGATAAAACACCTACTTGAATGCCAATGTTACATCATCTTTAACAAAATTCACACTTGTATTTTAGTGAGCTAGAATAATGTCGTTGCTTAATGACCTACAAGTATTCAGTGAACCCATTAGGTCGTCTTAGACCAACCTAGACATAGGTTTCATGTGACAACCATTTGGATTCAAAGTTTTCTCACTACCATTTGTCTTTCGTTTGGGAGAAAAATAACCACAAGCAAAAGGCTTCGTTGTTCTTGGAGTCAAAGGGCAGATCCTTGTGGTCCTTGTGCTTTGCATGCATACATTTTCCCATATATTACTTTCATTGTTTTCTTGTGGCTTGGACTAATGGCTCTCACTTGGTCCAAGACTTATTAAAGGAAAGTTTTAAGAACCTCCTTATATTTATATGTATAATAAATGGGCAAATCCCAATGATACAAAGGAAAATTGAAATTTTTCAATAATCTAATATGTATATATGAGTTTTAGGCAAATCTTTCACTGATTTATATAATGTTGTAAAATTTTAGCAAATTTTCATTGAATTATAAAATATTGGTGAATCTTGTTAATATTTCAATGGTTATACAAGATTTAAAACATTTAGCATCATAACATCATAACCATATACAAAAAGGATCACTGAAAGAAAGACAAGTACAACCACACAAAAGAACAAAAAGATTTATCTTGGGAAACCCTCATGGGGTAGAAAACCCAATAAAAATTCCTCGATATAGACTTCAACCAAGTATAGTGTAAGACCCAAAGAATAAGACTTATAAGACCCCAAGAATAACACTAGATCACTTCCTCTCTCCCAGATGGACTGCTCCTCTCTCTAGCGCAACTGCTTGAGTGTTCTACTTGTCCAAATGAGGGAGGCACCTCTCCTATTTATATTGATCAACTGAGAGGCCCAATAACCCAACTGGACCGACTTCTCCATGCTGTCAGGGCTGGCTTGCCTTGGAAGACTCAAAAACACATTTTAATAATACTTTTGTGGGTACTACTGACACGACTTACAACGAAGGTTTTACCTCAATACTTTACATGACCAATTACAATAATGGCATCCCTAATCAAAGGAGAAAAATCTTTATAAGGGGTAATAACAATAATAATACAAAATAGAATATCTTCCGCAGTTACATTTCTTTAACACTCCCTCTTAACAAGGAAGGAATTCTACAACAATACATATGTACAATTGACTGGTGAGTCTATATGTCATAGGAATTTTTCACAACTACACCAACATATAATCATCCATGGAGCATCATCATCACATACATATTTCTCATCATCTCGAGCATCATCCTCTATGGTATCATCTCAAGCATCATCATCTCTAGCATCATCATCTCTGGTATAATCTCGATCATCATAATCTCTGACATCATCTCGAGCATCATCTCTGGCACTCAATGCATGAACTCATCTACAAGTGAATGCAGGACCATTCTCCATTAGAGAGTATTATTGTCTACAGGACCATCCTTAGCTGGTAAGCGCTAGGACCTCTCAACAAGATAGTGTTCTTATCTACAAGATCATCCTCAAAGAGGATATTGTCATTTGCAACTGAATGCAAATCTTGTCTGCAACTAAATGCAGGACCACTAAACATATGAGAGTTGTAACATCCCCGACCCTCCGACCGACGAAGAGGACGCTACCAAACCATCAAACAGACCGGGCAAATAGCCCCATGAACATGAACAAGCATATAATGCTGAAATAAAAGCTTAAACATCCAAAGTACTAAGATGCATACTCATACATATATTCAGCGGAAGCAAAACAACATTCATTCATATACATGTTCATCATAATTCATTAACAGTAAACATAAATGCAAAAGTAAGATAGACAAGGATACTTATCTCATAAAGAACTTGTCCCGCAACCAGCTACGTCGCTGCAACATTCCACCCAACCATAGACCAGCGTGCTCATCAATCTCTCAACAACATTGCCACCCCCGAGCTGGGCATGATTCCCTAAGGAATAAGGGACTAAGCAGGCTTACAAATCAACCAAGCCCACATAGTGGGGCTTATCAGGATATCAAGGAGCTGGGAGAAGCTAAATGCTAAGCTGGTGAGCTCATGGAAGAGCTAAGGATGCCTACACTAGAGCTAGCTTGACCTCTAACACACACACACACACACACACACACACACACACACACACACACACACACACACACACACCCGACACCAGGAATCAGTCCCTTCTTTGCTTCACAGTCCCTCAGGCCTTGACTTCCCTTGCTAGTGCTCTTTCGGGGTTGTGGAGAAGAAATCCGGCCATCTAACTCTGTCTGTGTGGCTCCCCAAACCCAGGTTTCTCAAGCATACCCAACCTTCAATCCCACTCCACACAGTCCGAACACTAACCACTGCATGCATGCAGCAAAACAAGCACTTCACAGCTCGGACAGGGGAAGACAAATCCCTGAATCTTTCTTGCCCTATCATGGCCAAAACGATTCCACAGCAACAGCAACCACCGATCAGGGGAAGAACACAATTGATCTTACAATGAAAACCACTGGAACGTTTCCCAGTCTGATACTGGAAAAAGGGAAATCGATTCTCTGTACATGCTAGAGGAAGATCATACTCAGAGCCCAATCGGTGCGTGAGGCAAAGGAACAGCTGGTGAGAGAAAGGAGAACCCCCACACATAAAATCGTGGATCCTTTTATCTCCGCGCTGCATGAGGAATGAACAGTCACGATGGAGAGAGTGGACAGAACCAATCGGGCATTCCAAATGGTGCATGAGGAAGCCACTCCTAGCCCGTGCGTGTGACTAAACTGGCTGGTGAAGAGTGCATGGGGGCAAGCCTGCCACCCACCACTACCCAACATTAACTGCCTCAACTAAATTGGGGTTTAAGGTTTGACACATGGCTTTTCCCCAATGGCTCCCACGGGTTAGACAATCCCCCCCCTTAACCTTAGGAAATCATGCCCTTTTCATTTAAAGTTGCACCGTCGTAGCTGGTTGTAGGTTTTTGATTAATTTTGGATGTTTACATGATGCCAGAACTATAATGTGCCGGATGGCATGATATACCATCGACAACGATCCCAATTGCCAAAACATAATACAACGAAATCAATGGTGGGGCTTTTGCCTTTAGCTCCTCACCATGATTAATTATAATATATACATCATGTACCTTTAATGCAAATGGGGTCAAAATCGGGGTGTTACAATCCCCTCCCCCTTGGAATAACACCGCCCTCGGTGTTCCAATACATAGGAATACATATCCAAAATTTCAAAATTTTGCAAACCTGTCCCATGTTCAATTCTTTACTTGAACTTTTAGGACCAAGCCCCTTGGTTTCCATGAGCTTCTCTTGCTGGTTCTTAGCCTTTGGCTCATCCCCAAGTCTAGGAAATTCTCTGTATCCTGAGCATCTCTCCAAGATTTTCTTGGGTCTTGGCAATTGTTTGAAGAAGACTTCCAGCCAAGTCCAGTAGCTTTTGGTTGGCTGCCATGATCAATGTGCACTACTGGAT